>CAIGQW010050642.1:0-11233 GCA_903798125.1 Danio choprae
TCACCAGCACATGTAACCTAAGTAATTCCGTCATTCCGAGTTCATAATAGTCCAAAAGGTGATGATAATAGTTAAACATGGCAGTTTGCTGAAAAAATAATTTGCTCCTTTGTTTTGACAGGATTAAATGTCAGAAGCACTTCAATAATCACGTGCACGTTATTATCATCAGCATTATCATCAGAAAGTTTATTTCAACAATGAATTTGTATTTTAAAAATATATATTTTTCATTTATTCTAAATATTTATGAAATGTTTTTGGTACATCAAAAAGTGTTGTTATGATGACCCCCCCCGACAAGCTAATTCAGCTAAAAGTTGTGTTTAGAAAGCCGTATTTAAGCCTCATAATTAAATATAAAATGAGGCGAATAACTCCAAAAAAACCAGCTTTTTGAGGAAAAAATAACCACCCCTTTTACTGTTCTGGCTATGGGCCTGTACAGTAACCTGTATGGGTGAACACATTTAGCACCGGTTACTCTAACTACTACAACAAGCCCATTCATTACATCTATGTACATATTTTAGGCCCCATGAATTCTGTTTGACATCAATCTACATATGTTTAAATAAGCAACCTCTTTCAACAAAACTTATGTATTGTGCCTTTAACATTGCTTTAACGTCTTTGGTTAAAAAAAAAAAAATACATTTGTTTTGTTCATTCTTGACGATGTTTCACAAAGATTGCACTTGTGTCTGTGATGTATATGCATGTGTACACCTTCACGCGAGAGCAGATATTTTGCAATTAATGTGTAAGTAATTAATGTTCTGTGATCTTGCAGCGCAGAAATCCTGCTTTGTGAATGTTGTTATCTGCATGATGATACAGTTGTAAGCACTCACGTAGCAGAAAGTGTTGATTTTGTTAAGTAAATATATATGTATCAGGCCAGTGGCAACAGTGGCGAAGAAAAAACTTCACCAATTGACGAAGTGAAGGGAAAAAAAAACCTCGAGAGAAACCAGGCTATGTTAGGCACGATAATTATGAATTATGCGCATACAGAATTTAAAACCTTTATTTAATTATTAGAATTATTGAAATGGAAAGACGCATACTTGAATGCACAATACATGGCTGCTAATTGAAATTTAGATATTAAGACAGTAAGTGACTATACTAGCTGCATTACTAAATTGCAGTTATGAGAAATACAATCAGTTGTAAAATGTGACCTTGTATCATGGTTGTACCATTACATTGTGAGACAGTCACTCTTTTTAGAACTAAAATCACAATTACCCTTTTGTTCTTTTCTTTATTTGAGACTGTAGTATATATGAAATATTTTTGCATCCATAATAGTCCCCAACTCTCCATCTATTTTTCCCCTCGTCCTCTTTTTTTTGTTTGTTGTCTGTGCGGGTGTTCCTGTCTTCTAGCTCTGGCTGTGATATCTGTTCTCCTCTAAAGTCATTTATCTACAAACACATTTACTCCAGCAAACACCACCACTATTAAATCTATCGCCCTCTTTCTGTAAACCTCATTACTTTTCAGTCGGTGTGCACGTGAGATGAACGTATAGTGCACGTGAGATGAACGTATAGCTCACGTCACCTCCGTCGTGTCTTCAATTTAACATTTTTCTCATCTTCTCACATTCACTTCTTCAGCCATCGCTCACTTCATCCCTCCCTTTTCCTCTGATCATAATCTTCTGCCTTGAGGTTTAGTTTCATCGCTTTTATCATTTACGCCATCACTCCTTTCTATTTTTATTGTCCATCCATCCACCCACCTTGCTTGCTTTATACTCACTTTGTAGCAACAAAATAACAGTATAGTGGCTGTATTTACTGGAGCGTGTGTGTTTGTAGATTTAAAAAAAAAGCTTAGAGAAAAGCTTATATTCACTTCTGTATTATCGTACATCCTTTTCTATTATGTGCCAGATTTACATTGAATTTTAAAAATATTTTATTATTGATTTGTCACAAAACACAATATGAATATGCATATATTTGTGAATGGTGCATAAAACTGCTGCAGCCCAATTATCAAAAACACTTCGTTTCATTCACTCTATGGTGAATATCAAGAATATAATATCCAAAACAAATCATTAGGCTTCACACAATTACTGTTATGCATAATTATACATAAAACAGAACATTAAACATTAATTGTGTTAATCAAAAATGACACCATCACTTCCTTTTTTAGGCACCGGAGTTGACCTACTTAGTGATGAACTTAGCCAGTACTGCTATGGTCTTGCCCAATATAGACGGGTGAATCTCAATAAAAAGACAGAATTCTTCAGAATTTATATATTTTTTCTCTACACCTCATGACTCTACAGTCAGACTGTAAGCACTCAGTCTGTATTTTGTCATTGTTCTTGATAATTTACTGTCATTTACTGCTTTTAGATATGTTGCTGTCCTATAATCTCTTTGTCTAAATAACATTTAAGTTTACTGTTTCCCTGCTACTACTTTGTTTTCCTAGAGTCAGTGCATTAACTATTGCTGAAAAATATTGTTTTACAACACTTATTAGTATTGGTTAATGTTTACTTTTCATCTTTTTGCCATTTAAAGGCCCCTAATTGAATAGAACCTAACAATGAGCATTTGTATGTTTAAAGATAACTAGTATAGGATATGCATTAATGTTGCAAAATGTTACCATATGCTGTTGTTCAAAGGTTTAGGGACTTTTTATTTTTATTTTAAAGAGCGGATGGATTTGATTGATCAAAAGACATTTGAACAATTGCACATTTTTTACAATTACAAAATAAATGCTTAATACACAAGATAAAACAGCTTTTCAAATAAATACTGTTGAACTATTTTTATAAGAAAAATTATATACAGTTGAAGTCAGAATTATTAGGCCTTCTGTGGATTTTTTTTCTTTCTTTTTCTAATATATTCCCCAATTATGTTTGACAGAGCAAGGACTTTTTTTCAGAGTATTTCCTGTAATATTTGTTCTTCTGGAGAAAGTCTTATTTGTTTTATTTTGACTAGAATAAATGTTTTTATTTGTTAAACATTTTAAGGTCAACATTA
The DNA here is from genome assembly GCA_903798125.1 of Danio choprae. Taxonomy (NCBI): domain Eukaryota; kingdom Metazoa; phylum Chordata; class Actinopteri; order Cypriniformes; family Danionidae; genus Danio; species Danio choprae. The sequence goes on from CAIGQW010050642.1 coordinate 3,036, forward strand.
TTTTCCCCATTAAGCAATATTTTTTTTCGATTGTTTACAGAACAAACCATTGTTATACAGTGACTTGCCTAATTAACCTAACTTGCCTAATTAACCTAATCGACCCAGTTAGGTCTTTTAATTGCACTTTAAGCTGAATACTGTTAATCTTGGAAAAATATTTAGTAGAAATACTGGCATCATGGCAAAGATGAAATAAGTCAGTTATTTGTTATTAAAACTATGTTTCGAAATGTGTTGGAAAAAAAATATTTTTTATTGTATTTAACCATTTTAATAAAATAAATGCAGCATTGGTGAGCATTATAGACTTCTTCCAAAACCTTTAATAAATCTTACTGACTTCAAACATTTGAAAAGTATTGTGCAGCATATTTAAAAGAATTTTTTTATTAATAATATAAAAGTACATATTTAAAATAGATTTTAGTGTCGTCGTCATCATAACCGCAACATTTAACCTCATCAGCTCCCCCTCCAGCACTGCTGTGTGAGGCTTAGACTATCAATGTTAAGACAGATTACTGTCCCGCTCTTCAGCACAATCTCTGGAGGGCACTTGTTATTTTTGTTCAGGCTCTGGCCTACTGCATCCTCACGCTATAAACAACAGCGTTCAGGCAAAGTGACGATCTGTTTCTGTCCTTTCTCTGTTCCTCTTTCATCTTAACCCAGGTCTTTCCTTGCATAAACACTGGTGCCTGTGTTCCGGCACAGTCCTGCATCTTTGTCCGTTTCCTTATCATTGACCCAGATTCCTGCACTCCATCTCCTCACACTGTTAGATTAGTATTGATCACAAGGCTACAAATAACTTCCCATCACTGTTGCCATCATAAGGTTTTTTCCAGGTCAGGGCTGCATTGCTGTGGACTGCCTTATTTAGTTTTTCTGCTATATATATATAATTTTTTTTTTTTTTCTCAATTTGGCTTAAATAACTGTTTTGAAAATTCATATTTTACATTGATTGGGATGATTTTTGTAGGGGAGTATATCTGCATAAAAAATACAAAATTATCCAAAAATATACTAAAAGTCAAGCACAGATAAAAACAATAGAACAGGGATAAATGTGGTTATGGTTGAACAATATTCAGGTAAAGAAATGTAATAATCAAATGTAAAAAAACACTATAGTATTCGGTGTACAAATAATGAAACACAATTTTGTTAAATCGACAAACCTTTATAATTTCTTGTTCTCAAATGCTTAAAAGTCACTTTAAATCTTACAGTCACAGGCCTTAAAAACACATCTAAGTAAAAATCTTTCACACAATTATTATAGTCAAACTTCACAATGAATGTTTCTGGTTAATTATTATCCCAACTTGACTTTGCAGATCATGCGATGTGACTACTGCAGATTCGCACATTGCTGTACCTAATTGCTGTTGTCTTTTTCCCAAAGAAACCTTTTTACGTTCATTAACCTTTAGTCATCAGATAACTCATTGTTTCCCAACCCTGTTGCTGAAGGCACAACAACACTACACATTTTTAATCTCTTCCTAATCAAACACACCTGAATCAACTCATTACATAAGAAAAGACTCCAAAACCTGAAGTTAATGGGTCATATAAGGGAGACATCCAAAATATGTAATGTTGGTGTGCCTCCAGGAACAGGGTTGGGAAACACTGAGCTAACTAATGTTTCATTGGGAAAAACAGATTACATGTTGTCAGATTTAGTTACCGTTTTCTTTTCTTTTTTTGTGTATGTGTAATATACCGTGGTGTAAAGTAACGATTCACCGATACTCAAATTGTATTTTTTTTTTTTAAGGATTTTTACTTAAATTTTAAAAATGTGTACTTTTACATGAGTACATTTTTAGTTCTGCATTGGTAATTGTTACTGCACTATATTTCTTTACCTGCACTCAAAAAAAACAACAAAAAAAAACAACACATTTCTGTGTCTACAATGATTCGCTAAATACAATATCTCATGATTCCTGTCTAATAAAATAGCGCATGTAAAAATTGCATCAGACAGACTGACCTCAAGACACAGAGACTTTATAAATGCGACAAATATGTACTATGTAGAAGCATTAAAATTGTCCAAGAAGATGCAAATTCATTAGATACAATGACGGAGAGACTGTTTAGACTGCATGCCACTGATAAGATGATGAAGGATGTCTACAGTAAGAAGACTGAAATCATCAAATGGCCCAAAACAACTTTTACCTTTTTAAACGCACGCATGTACTCTACCAGTGCTGCATGAGTTTTGTAGTGGCAACTGCTGGACACTTGTAGCTTTTTAGTGCATAACCTCACCGTTAACATAGCATCAGAGCAAGATTATTATTATTATTTTTTAGATTCTTAGGTTACACAGATTTCACTTTGCGTCTAAACATAGACCGCTTTTTAATTTATTGACCATAATTGGCAAATTTAACTTGCACTTAGAAAGACCCTTATAAGAAAATGGCACTGATGCTACATTTTTAATTTGCTCAAGTTATTGTAGAAGGGCAACTTTTTAATCATACCTTTTAGAGCATAAAGATTTACTCGCCACACAATTTTTGGACAAATAATGTTATATTTAATTGAGTGATTTTTATTTTACTGCATAATTGTGGAAGAACTGACAATTACTTCACAGCACGATATCTATAGAAATGTATTACTTGATTAATTATTTTGTCCATTAAATCGCTCTATTGCATATATAGAATAATATAAAATACAGTGTTAGATTAGCACAGCATATAACTGGCAGTTCATTAGAATAACAACATATGTATAATCTTAACTCAAATTATTGAGTCAGTTCAGTGTTTGAAGTAACCTGCTTTTGTGAACTAATATGACTTCCTATCACAGACAGAAATTCTGATTTTATAGTTTCTTTTTAAACCTTTTTGATTCCGGTAAGGTGTAGTCACGAGATAACTAATGGCCATGTCATTGAGATCAGCTTATTATGCTGTGGCTTGCCAGAACAGATCAGTCTCTCAACACCTGCTATTGGCAAATCTGTAAATCCTCTGTCAATTCAGCACTTCGGTTACAGAATACAACAGTAATGCTCTGGCTCATTTACACCCATGTAAAGTGACAAGCTTCCCGGAAAACAAATTACTGCTCACTGAGGTCCAGCAACGCATTGAGACCTCCACTTTATGTGGTCAGCAAATTAGAGGTCAGTTTTAAGTGAACGAATCAATCCTTTCAAAGGCTTGAGAATACAAATTGCGTGATTTGCTAAGCAAGGATGATGTTTTCTGAAGGCCATTGGAAAGCAAAAATGATTGTTAATGGAAAAAATTTGCTTATACTATGATGCTAGTCTTGTTTGCCATTTGTTTGACAACAGAATGAGATGTCATCCATCTGTAATATTTAATATTTGCTAGTTTTCTGGCCAGTGTCACCACCTAGTTAGGGAAGGACTTCTGTTCAGACTGACATGCAAATCAACAAGACCAGTTTTTGTTTTAGATAAACAGTCATGTCTAAAAGGACCCTTTGAAATTCCAATTTTTCCATATCAGGACGAGAAACATTTTGGCAGGTCTTACAATTTGGAAAAGAAAATTAGCAGTTTGTTGGTCTGGAGCCTTCAGGTATGTGTTAACACAATGCCCATCCAACCGCTAATGCTTAGCCAAAATTGTGTCATGAAACAAGACAATGATCCCAAGCAGATTTTCAACAGAACAGCTGAAAAAGAAAACACAAAAAATCAAGGAGTTGCAATAGTCCAGACTTCATCCTGACTTTTAAATACTGTGAAGAGAGCTGTGCAAAAAAAAACCTTAAACTCCGGAATGATCTGAGACACTGATAAGGCAAAATGATTACTTTAAGTAATTACTGCTAAATCTACAGGCATCTGAATCATATGGTGTCCTAAGGTTGTCACCCATGGCTTTTCTAACTTGGCTTCATTTTTGTGAAATCAACAATGACACAAAGTGATACGTCATGTGACGTTGTTTATCTTCAAATTTGTCTTTCAAATTTTAATACCTGCCAAATAAACACATAATTTTTTTTTATTGTCCTGATACACTGTAAAAAAATGAGGAGTAGAGTTTACTTGAAAAAAGCTTGGCAATGTTTTTCACTCAGAAAAGGATAGTACATTTTCAAAGCTTTGACAAGTAAAAGATTAACCAAAATGATTAGTACATTTAATTAGAAATGTTAAGTTTACTTGGGAAAATCTAAGTACATTTTATTGACTTTTTGTTTGTAAAATTTACTTAAGTTATACATTTTAAATATATTACTATTTTAGATTTATATTTTATCCAATATTCCTTGTTATCTTTTTTTAGTTATCCTGAGTAAACTTTACTTCAAAATGTTAAATAAAATATGGTGATGCATTGTTTCCTAATTAAAAACACTGGCAGACATTTTCATTGAGTACTTCAATTTGAATTAAACTTCTCAATAAACAAATTTAAAAAGTCCTTTCAGACAGAATGATGGGGTCATCTATGTTGGCATCTTCCTCTTCTGTAGTACTGCCCAGTACAACGATCTTCACAACGATTGGTGAAGCAGTCTTTAAGCAGGCGTCTTGACATCCTGTCAAATACACAAATAAGTGTGAAGTTATTAAAATACTGTACAGTTGGTTGCAATGCTATCAATGTTATCTCTTGCTTTATGCTATAATAGACTGTATTGATGTTAAGACCTGTGCTCTGTTGCATGAAGTGATTAAAGTTTTTAAAAGTTAGCCAAAACTTTATCCTAACATCTTAACATGTCTTTAACACTTAAAGAACCTTATATCTCCCAAGTAAAAAAGTAATCTAGATTTACATTTTTACATTACATTTTTAATGTACCTGGTAGTCTTCAACGAGCTCTTAAGATGATTCTCCCAGGTAGGAAAGCAGGCAGTGGATCTCAGCATCTCACTTGTCTTGAACCTGCTGATTAAAACAAAAGTAATTTTTTGTGGTCATTAACCAGTAACAATGTAAATGTCAATCTACATATAGCTGCTTATCTAATAAGTCAGAAAGCAGCTGGAAATTGGATGTGCAATATATACATTTACCTGGCTGAGTGAATGTATTCCAGTTTTTGCAGAAAGGCTGGCTACAGGGGGGTTGTGGTTATGCTTCTGTTCTCATTATTGATCTAAGATAAATGAAATAAAATCTAACACATTTATGATTTAGTAGTCAAATAAACACTTTTTTGCCAACCACACACACATATACGTGTTGAATACACTAGTATATCTATATAAATGTGTTATCCAACTTACCTTACATGAGCTCGAATGGTGAGAGCAATCTGTTGAACATATTAGAAATGTTAATGTCAGAAAATTGAATGAACATATAATGATATTACTGATTTAAAATTTGATCAGTTTATTTATTTTGGACTCTATTTAATTATCAGCAATAAATGTTCACAAGTATAGAGGCTGCCTGAACATACTCCGTAATGTTACTAGAATATATATCACTATAGTTTAATAATGAGTATATTCGCATATGTTAATGTGGATGAATTAATAAATACGTCTTTCTATGTCATGTTTTGGCCTCTCAGGGCTCAGGTAACTTATCATTCTGGGTTCAAATGATTTCTGAGGCTGTCCAATCTAAGAAAAGTCGTATTTATAGTGCAGACAGCACAGGAGTGTAACTTTAATGTTCGGTTAATTATGTCCTTATTGCAATTTACCGCAAAAATTGCAATAATATCGTAAAAAATCATCTTTAAGTTCACTGTAGATTATACTTCTCCATAGATTATATTTAGAATGCAACAGTTGTTTTTGACACAGACGTCGTTTGCTAATATGCTAATGCTAATCGGCGCTTTAGCAAACTCATTCAAATAACACTTCATGCATTCTCTTTAACCACCAAAACTGCAGACAAGAGCTCTATGCCTTTCTGCAAACGAAACCAAATTGATCAATAAACAAATAATGTAACTTACCTTGTAAATATGATATCAGTCTGTGTGATATCAGTAAGTTTTACTCGCGTATGTCTTTTTTTTTTTTGCATTAGTTCAATATATTACGAAACACTAAGTAAATAATACTTGGGTATATCCATTTTAATTTACTATTGTATTTTAAACTCAATAAATTACAAACAAATATTAAGTAGCTTATTGAATTAAACATGACATTTTGAAGTAAAAAGACAAAATATGATTTATTTGTAAAATGTGCTTCGATTATGCTCTCTTTATTTACAAACCCCAAAAATAATTTTTTTACAGTGTAAAAATTCAATAAGGGTGTCCAAAAGATTTCCTAGTGAGAGTTTAGTGCTTGATTAATGGCATTGGTACTGGACAATTATGTAATTATTGTATGTGTACTATTAATTTTTAAATGAATCCCACCAATACCAGTTTATTACAATGCCTCTCAGTTTATCTATCGCCTCACAAAATAAGGATATTTAATTTGAAATAAAATAATCAAATATCACATGTATTAAATGTTAAATATTAAATGTCATTTAATTAAATATTAAATGTACTATTCATTTTTAAATATGATAAATCTCACCAACACCCGTTTATTACAGTGCCTCTGTTTATCTATTGCCTCACAATATAAGGATATTTAATTTGAAATAAAATAATCAAATATCACAATTGGCAATACCAGAATATTGTGACAATCCTAAATCATAATATGCAATAAAAAAATGTTTGGGTTCCTCCTTCCTATGAGCCTAATGGATCATACTTAATCGTTTTTATGTGAATGTCTCAGCTTTTAACTCATATTTTGCAAAGGCACACTAAATAAAAGGTTGCTTCCATTACCGTTGACTCACACTGTATACAGTATGTGTGTCTAGTATTACAGTATGTAATAAAGTCCTTCAATGTCGCTGCATCTTTGTGCCCCTTCCTTTGCTCACGCCCCATCCTACATTTCACACTCTATTAGCCATATAAATTCATTTTACTCTTCAGAGAATATGCAGCTGCACCTTATTGAAGCAGTAAAGCACACGAAACCACAATTTCCAAGCACAATAAACTCTTAACAGAAGAAAGGGCAATAAAAGTGTACCAACAAACAATGCTCTGCGCCGCCTTATGCTTAAATGCTTTTTATTCCACATGTTTGTGTTTTTATGTTGCAGGGGCTAGGAATAGGTTCCATCGATCCTGAGTCTCAGGCCATGGGAAGCCCATGAACCCCAAAGATGATCCAGTGTCCTGTGGATATGTTTGTTTCAGGTGGGGGGGTCGTATGAAGGTCAGCGGCAGCAGGACTGAACGAACATCAGACTGCAATCACTCCAGGTGGACACACAACATTAAACACTCAGATGATGAGCAGTCATATTCTGATGGGAAGATGTCTCGTAAAATGCTTGATTATTGCTTTGTTCTTCAAGGTCTTACAACATTTCTAGGAAAAGTCTGAGTGTGTGTCCCGAAGGAAAGGTTTGTTCTCATTGTTTGTTTCGTCTGCTAAAAAAACTCCATTAACTGGCTGCTCATATAAACTGTTATTTATATTGGTCATTTTGTTTATAGTAATGATATAATAACATCCCAGATAGCACACATGCGTCGCAGAGACGTCTGCTGGACATCCGCGTGTTCATCTGGCAGACATCTTTTTTGGGGAGTTTGCTCATCTGGAAAACGTCATATAGACGTCCTTGTCAGACATTCAAACAACATCTATGCGATGCATCGCAGATGTTCAATATTAGAATGTTAGGTCTGTGAGACATCTTATTTATGTAGCATAGACGTAGTTTTTTATTTTTTATTTAGACATTCCCTCATCCACTTAACAGTAACAGTTACACTGATTATACATCCGTCTACACATATGATACGCTCAAGTATTTTCCACTCAAAAATAATACAACAGCTGAAGAATAATTTGTAGAATTTTATTATATTATAATTTATTATAATTTATATATTTCAACAAAACCAATTAAAGATTTCAAGAGTTCAAGATTCATCGTATAGACGGCGTATAGAGGTAAAGACGCCTCATTAACAAATAAAAACATTTGATCGAATGTGATGTTTAGCAGATGTTACAATCTTTCAAAGGCGTCTCCGTGACGTATGTGTGCTATCTGGGATGTAATATTAATTATTCATTATTTGAGATACCAATGATTATTAAAAGTGATAACAACTTATTGATGGCAAACTTTTACAAAGGAAAATAGAAGGCTTAAAGGGGG
>CAIGQW010050644.1:26826-57746 GCA_903798125.1 Danio choprae
AGATTAAAACATCTATTTTTAAAGTAGAATGGTTTAAACAGTAGGCAACCAATTATTTTTATTATTTCATTTATTGCATTACGTTTAAATAAAGTAGAATCAGATTTAATTAAACATTTACTTATGTAGAGTGTAACGCCATGGTTGGCGGATGGTGACATAATGAGACGGAGCACGAGATATATAACAAAACAGGTTTATTCAACACTTACGGGGAACAGATACTGGATGCGGGAAGACAGGATGACACAGGACGAGACAACCACACGACTCAGAATACCGGACAACGAAGGACACAGACGAAAGATTGATTAAGCTAAAGAGACAAGGGATGAACACAGGTGGAACAGATTAACAATGACGGTGGCGGGAGAAAGACAAAGAAAGCACATGACAATAACAAATGATGACGCGGACGAACACTGACATAGAGCAAACACACACACACACACACACACACACACACACGTAAACAAACAACCATACATATGCTCACAGTCGGTTGCCTGTTAATATATAGATATGTAATATCACCACACTCTATAATCGTCTAATAAGATATGCTATTTAGTATTCTAGAGCTCATTTAGTATTCTTGATGTTGCCTGTACTTAAAGCCTTCGTCTATGAACCAAATGCATTATCAATACACATTCGTAACCGAAAAATGCAATAATAGCTAAATTCATTTCGATAAAATGTTTCGAAAACAGTAAGAATTAAAACATCCGCGTATAAAACATGTAAAATACCATTATAAAATAAAAGTACTTACAGTATTGGTTAATGGCATCAAAAGCAACACAGTATTTAATTCGGTAAGAGACCAGCTGGCAGATTGAAAATATAGCACATCCCACGTTGGTTCACAAAGTAATACGAGAAATGCTAAAGAATTGCGTAATAAAAATATTTTACTCACAAACATCCATATTTTGTTCAAAAGCAGAAGAGTCAGACAACTTCAGGAATTTAGTAGATATACCGACTAGAAGATTCACGTTGTGGCATACGGTCTGTAGTTGCCCATATTTTTGCTAAAAGTTGGGAGGCCGTGACAAGGTGTCTGTTAGCAATAAGGGCAATAAAAAAAACGGTCTGAAACTTAGCTTTCACATAACCATGACACATAACTTTATATTATATGAGCAGCTAACTATTGTGTAGTTTATTTTAATTATTAATGCGTATTATTCTTATTTACTTGCAATATCGCTATGTTTTAGCGTTGTTGTAGGTTTTAATATGTTTTAATATTTTATTTTAAATATAAAGTACATTTGAATAAAATATGCATGAGACGGCATATGCTAAATGTATTCATTCATTCATTTTCATTTTGGCTTAGTCCCTTTATTAGTCTGGGGTCGCCACAGCGGAATGAACCGCCAACTTATCCAGCATATGTTTTACGCAGCGGATGCCCTTCCAGCTGCAACCCATCTCTGGGAAACATCCATACACACCCATTCACACTCATACACTACGGACAATTTAGCTTACCCAATTCACCTATACCACATGTCTTTGGATTTGTGGGGGAAACCGGAGCACCCAGAGGAAACCCACGCCAACACAGGGAGAACATGCAAACTCCACACAGAAACGCCAACTGGCGAGGCTTGAACCAGCGACCAGCGACCTTCTTGCTGTGAGGCGAACGTGCTACCCACTGCGCCACTGTGAGGCCCTATGCTAAATGTAATAATACTATATTTTATTCATTCAAAGTTAGCATAATATACACGTTTATTATTTGAGGTTAACCTAAATAACATCTTCCTAAAAACTAATTCATCGGATAAAAGTACATAGCTAAACACGAATATTTTGACGTGTGTCCAGTAGATGTCACTAAAGGTCTATGTTTTGGCCTAAGAGTTCTGAGAAACGACGGTTACTCATAAAGTCATAAAAATCTTTCTTATCTCCACCGGCCTGCTGCGCTTTTCACACATCTCAGGATTTTCTTCAAGCGCGAGTGAACAACACCAGATCGGCCTGTTGTTGATTTGCGACTTAACCACGTTCGCAGAAACGCATATTGTAGGATAATGTTAACGGCTAAATAAACTTAAATAGTCTAAAACGACGCCGTCAATACATATTAAGATTTGTAATTTAACGGATTAATATTGTAAACATATATTTAATTTGATACAGATACATTAAAATGATGGGCCTGATGTTCTATTTTCCGGTTTAAAATATGTAGTAGTCTTAATGTAGTAATAATGTGAAAAACAACATAATACATGTATAGCCTCATAAATGTAGATTCATTAAATAACGCGTCGTGAATTCAAAACCTAAACATACTAAATTTACCGTTTTGAACACTTATTTCTATATCATGACAAAATTATATGTACCTGACATGAGTGTTTATAATAATCAAGCTTCATCGTGTACTATATAAATTTTAAATCATTAGTGTTTGAACATTTGAACTGAAATAACAGATACGTTGCGACATAGATTAAAAAATTGTATGAATCAATTTCTACATTAGAAATGTGGTATCCAATATAGGTAATCACTTATTTTTTATTATTTGATTAGCATCATTACGTTTAAATAAAGCTAAATAACCATATTTCGTGTGTGGTAATTAAATAATTAAGTATGTAGAGTAAACTCACTCACACAATTACATGTGCACAGGCCGAAGCGCGCACACACACACACACACACACAGAGTCAGCCAGAGCCAGAACCAGACCCATGCGCACACACACACATACATGCGCGCCCACTCTTTTGCACGTAAATATTAAATACGCAATATCATCGCGCTGTCTTATCACCTAACCCCATATACTATTTAGTATGAGAAACAAACAGATATATATTCAGTATCTGATATAATTCTATCTTTCACAAACAGTCGTCAACCGGCATCGAATTACTCACACACACACACACACACGCGCACAGACACCTGGACACACACACACGAGAAGCACGGTCATACCATCGCGCAGGCAAACTCCGAACACACGGAAGAACCAGTGAATAGTATAACGCCGTACTAATAGTTTATTAATTATAATATAATAGTATAATATAATTAATAGTATAATCTAAATAATAGAATTATAATAATATAATTTATTGCAATAATTAAAATATAAAATAATAACGGTTGAGATCATTTATTTTTTATTGATTAAAATCTATTTAACGATATTATAATATATATTTAATTTACTTTAATATACTAATAATAAATATATATTTTTATTACCGGAATTATAATTTAATTAGTTTGATTACCATCTAATTACCGGAATTATAATTTAATTAAATGGATAAGCATCTAATTACCAGAATTATAATACATCATTTAATTTAACTAAACTGATAAGAATCTAATTACCGGAATTATCAAATTTATATTAAAAAGGGGCGGGGCGGAAGTCCCGCCTTAAAGGGGCGTGGCGGTCATCAATCAAATTTTGACATATAGTCCCGCATATTACTCTCTCTAACCTAAGTCAATCCACAATAATATTAGGCTAATCCTAGATTTGATTGAGTATGGACATCTAATTAAAGAAGATGCATTTGTTTTATTTTTGGAGTTTTATAAGGCGTTTGATATTGTGGAACATTTATTTTTCAGACTCTTAATTGTTTTGGTCCCAAATTTATAAACCTTGTTAGAATGATTTATAAAGATATAAACCGCTCTGTATCTCTTACACAAGGTACAAGCCCACGTTTCCAGGTAAAAAGAGGCATTAGGCAAGGATGTGGCTGTTCACCGTTAATTTTTATCATGGTTGCAGAAATGTTGTTATTTTGATTAAAATGGGAAATGTATCAGGTATTAATTTAGAAGGGGAAACAGTTTATTATCAGTCAATTTGCTGATACTTTTTTATTTTTTTATTTTTTTTTAATGAAAAGCAAATTCCCTTAGCACTCCAGTGTATGAGAAACTTCTCAGAAGCTTCAGGTTTATGGTTAAATATGTCAATGTGAGCAAATGGCCATCCATGATCACACCAATACATCATTGTACAATATTCCATTAAAAAAAAAAAAAAAATTATATTTAGGAATTTGGCTATCTAAAACAGGAAAGTTAAAAAAGTTAAAATTTTTAAAGTAGAAAAATAGAAAGATAAAAGGAGTAAATAAGTGATTGATTTTATTTGGAAATTGAAAAATCACTACATGCGTAAGAGTGATTTGATTAAAGATTATAAGTGAGGTTGTAAAACATTATACTTTGATATAATGAATGTGGCCATTAAACTTAAATGACTACAATCTTTCATTAAAAATGAATCGTCTTTTTGGTTTGAGATTTCTATAGTTATATTTAAGAGATGTGGTAGTATTAATTCAAAATCATTTTGTAACAAAAAACAGTCTAAACTTCCCATAAAACTTTCTGCGTTTCATCAACAAGTACTATTATATTGGAAACTCATATTTAAACATAATTTTAGCCCACATAACATATCTATTTGGAATAACTGGTGTATTTTGGTGAACAGAAAACTTTTGTTTATTGATGAATGGTGGAAGAATTGCATATGGTCAATAACACATGTTATGGATAATTTAGTAAATATGTTGAGTTATGATGCTTTCTGTAGAAAATACCAAATAATTTGTTCTCCTTAAAATATGATAAAATTTAAGAATATACCCTTGCAAATGGTTAACCTAGTGATGGAACAAAGTATTCAACGATAAATCCCAAAATAGATGATCTTAAGATAGTGTTAACTTTACACATGCTCAAACAAATTTGAGAGATTGTCTAACACAGTGTTGTTTTCCAGGACCTGTTAAGAGAGCTTATATATTGTCTCATTATGATAAGAAAAATGTGTATGATATTAGAAAAATATTTATTTCATATCCTGTTAATACTAAATGTAAAGAAGGTCACTTTAAAATAATGAATTACATTTATCCTGTAAAAGAATTTCTATGGTTAAAATTTAATATTGGTGACTCAAATGTATGCCAGTTTTGTAATTTAGATATTGAAACAACTGAACACTTGTTTTTCCAATGTAATGAGGTACAAAGATTTTGGAACAAGGTATTGGGATGGATACAACAGTAAATATCTGTAAGTCTTCTCATGGGAAATTAAGTTTGGCCTAATACTTAAGGATAAAAATATATCTTATATAATGAATAATTATTTATTATTAAAATGTTATATTCATGAATGTATTTTTTTTTCCCCAAGGCTAGTGGTGTTTAAAGAAGAATTTGTGAGATGAAAAGCCAAAAAGCAAGAAATTTATATTGAATATTAGAGGATTTTGGTTTCATATTTTGAGAACTTCCACTTCCACTTCCACAACTTTCTTTATCATTTATTTTTTGTTAATTTATTTACTTATATATGTTGTATTATAATTATTGAGGATGGAAAGATTGTGAATGTATGCAAGTTGATTGTTATCTCAGTCTTTTGTGTAATTCTAAAAAGTATTAATGCCTTTCTGTTACTGTTCAAGCATTGTTAATAAAAAAATAAAAATAAAAAAAGCTATTAGCTGCCTGAATCAGACAGAAAACGAAGAGCATACGCCTAAGCACCCCTCACAGCTGCTCTCTAAAATAAAATCTGACAAGTGTCTTTCACATATATTCGGAATAAGTGTAAGTAATATAGAACATTCTCATATCTTTTGCGGGTTTGTTATTTAGATGTATAATGCACGGAAAGCTGCCACATAATTAGAGAGACACTGCATGCACTGCTGAAGATTGTGGGTGTTTACAGTGGTTTGACTAATAAATGTGAATTTGTAGCTAAATTGTTAGTGGTGCCAAACCGCATTTCCCATTGTCCTTGTTTACGTCCTTGCTACAACATACTTTTAATGCTAAAAACTGTGCATGTAATAGATCAATTTAACAAATAAAAACACTTGCAGGTTGTGGCTCACAATCCACAGCTTCGTCGGTTGGAGGAGTTTTTAGCCGAATCCAACACTGAACTGGGAGAGATTCTGGAAGTTCTCATTTGTCAAATGCTAGAGCTATATATTTATTATAATTCTCTGGAACATAATTAAAATTAAATTGTTAGCACTTCTCTCTTTGTGTCGTGTCCTTTGGAAGCCCAAATACATAAACAAAACAAGCACTGTGAAAATAGCAGCGTTTGAATGGCATTTTAGCTTTCTCTGCTATAACATTACAGAGCCTCTGGCCATGGCCCGTTGCTGTGCAGGGTGTATGCGCATGGTGAAACCTGAAGCGTTTATGATCTCATTAGCCTGGATGAATTATTTTGTAGTACCCAAATTAGTTCCCTGTAGGCTTTGCTAAGCTACTTTGTAAAAGCCAGTGTCTCCCTTTGCATTGAAATTTGACCATATTACATTCAGAGATGTTGTTTATGTTCACAAACATCAACTAAAGTTTAAAATATGATATCGTAGTGGACCACCCCTTTAAGTAAAATACCTGAATCTGTTTAAATCATCAAACAGTAAAACTCGTCTCTGGGAATTACATTTCACAGGTAAAGACAGATTTGTTTTACCGTTTTATTGATTTTTGTTGTTGTTAATCAACAACAATTTACAACCTTGAAAGCCTTGAAAGCTTTCCATCAATTTAAAATGTTTAACGTTATAGCATATACTAATATATTTTTTGCTTACATTTGTTTATAAATCAAAATGGCTGTCGAAATATTCATATATCCTGTAAAAAGAGTTGAGGAGTGGGATGTAGCGTTTTTGAACTATACTATTGCACTATACATTATAGTATTTAACGTTACAACCCTTGAATTCTACAGCATAGTGATTTTATTTGAAACTGTAATAAATACTACTTTAGTTTTACTACAGTAAACTGTGGTGTATTGTATAACACCCGCCAATGCGGTTAGATTTCAGCTGTGGCGGGTTAGACATGTGCACATTGACTTTGTGTGTAATCTACTCGTGTAGGCTACTTAATTCATGGTTTTGACTGATAGACCATGATGAAAGATAATAACATTTCTAATCTGTCACTCATACACGCATAAAATGTAACTGGGTGTTCGCGGGGTCTAAAAAATGTTAGAAGTTGATAAATCAATTTAGAGAAATGTAAGGCCCTTAAAAAGTATTATAAAGTCTTAAAATATATTTTACAAGGTATTACATTTTGTATAATTTTCTATTATGTAATGTATAGTTTTCTGCTAAAGTCTGCCTGAATTTAATCTGCGAATATTGGGGTGCTGTGTAGTTTATGAAATCGATCAAATCCTGCTGGATTTGACGTCACTGTTTTGTTTACTGGCGTAACCAAGGCAACAGCGTTATTCCTAGTCTATTGGCGCTACCTGCTGGAAGCGAGATAATTAGCATTTTTAATGCAGAGTGGATAGTAACTGAAAAACTAGCCACATGGCTGGTAAGCAAAAAAGTTAATGTCGAGTAAAATATATCTTATAGTTGTAGAAATGGATGTGTGTTACCATAGCAACTATAGGATCACCAGGTTAATTCTGTTAGCGGAGTAATTCATTAGTACGGTTCAAAAATAATGTATTGTTTCATGTGGGAGTATACGCCAAAATATTAGAAAGCTAGTTTTTTCACCAGCTGAAATTATTTGTATAAGTCCGTAATTTCTATCCTAGTAGAGTATTATTAGGAAATATCATTTTACAATTCACTTTGCTATTAATCGTAATAATGCAGTGTGATTTTTGTTTGCAAAAGGAGTTTGACAGCAGCCGATCTTCCACGCAGAGATCAGATAATTCAGAAGAACTGAAGAACATCTCCAAGACACTTCAAGAATCCTGCTGCATACTGGAAACTGGAAAATTATAGATTCATGTAAATTGCTGTAAAAGTGAGGATGCTTTCAAAAATAAATTAATACATTTACTTTATCAATGAGCCTGTATTAACTAAATTAAAACAACATTTGGTTGGCATTATCAATCATCTTTTTTTTCTCTTATTATTAGTTGTCTATCTTACACAAAATAAGGATGCACCACTGAACACCTTCCACATTAAAGTTTTGTTTAAAAATAGTTTAGAGAGTGAATAACTGATACATTGATTGATGTATTGTATTACCATTTTGTTATATAACCATTATTATTATTAATATAGCCACAAGCGGCAATTGGCGTGCTTTAGAGTTAACAAAATGTTAACTAGACTTTGTTGAAATTTCTATATATAATAATCAGCTTGCAGTATAATTATTATAATGTCATAAGTGGAAAAATAATGTGTAAAATTGAAAGGTGAGACTGGACAAAGTTTTTTTTTTTTTTTTTTTTTTAACAAAAAAAGGTCTATCAGTAACCAAATAAGTAGTCATTTGCTGCCATCTAGTCGTTATAAGTGTTATTCCAAACAGAAATGAACTTTTGAATTAACTTTAAATTCTGAACTGTTGTAAACTTCGAACTTACAAAGTATTTGTAAAATACAAAATATTGAAAATAAAAAACTAATTTGTAAGATTCTATATTTTTAATATAATATAAATTAATGAATTGTTTGACAACAGATGTCTGAGAAGAGCTGTGCAGAATAAGCAGATCTAGCAAATGAAACTGTTGTGAATTTCTAGAAGAGACCAAAACCAGGAAGACTCTCGGGTAATGTTCAAAGCAGAATCCTTTAATAAGAACTCGGCATCGCTGTGGCGTTCATCGAGAAATCTTTCAAAAAACTTTTTTTTGTGCAAACAGGCACTCAGTTTAAATACATGTTTAACCGACATAGGTGGAGACAGAGGTAAACAAAGCATGCAAATGAAAGTGTTGTTGTCAGCAGGGTAATATGCATTTCACAGCCCCGATCTCATCAACATATAAGTACCCATTCATGATAGATTTTAGCATGAAGACAAAGTGTGCAAATGAAATACTGGAGTCCTGCCACTGGACCAGGAAAGGTGTTACCTAGCCATTTGTTAGACAATAGACACAGCTGTGCTTTGAAACTTACAATTTGCATTACTTTGGAGACATGAAACTGTCTCACATATATAGACTTCACCAGAATGCATTTTACAATGTATTTTATATATTTAAAGAAATTTGTAATCTTTCAATATGTAGATCAAGTGAATTGATAAAAGATGTGTAAAATAAGGATCATTATACAATTTGCTACTGACATATTGTAGTTGTTATTAATACTCGCTACACACTATATTTTGTTATTGTCTCTATTCTGCTATAATTATTATTACTCCCTATATAATTAAATTTTTTTTGTAATTCCACTACTATTATATTAGTATTATTTATACTCTAATTAGTCTTATACATAGCTACACACATACTATTTATATTATATACTTCATTTGCTATTATTAATCCTTTCAAATATAATGTATTCTTTAGTATTGCATAGAATTGGCGACGGGGTAGCACAATCGCCTCACACCAAGAAGGTCGCTGGTTCGAGCCTCGGCTGGGTCAGTTGGCATTTCTGTGTGGAGTTTGCATGTTCTCCCCGTGTTCGCGTGGGTTTCCCCCGTGTGCTCCGGTTTCCCCCACAAGTCCAAAGATGGGGTATAGTTGAATTGGGTAAGCTAAATTGTCCGTAGTGTATGTGTGTGTATGGATGTTTCCAGTGATGGGTTGCGGCTGGAAGGGCATCCGCTGCGTAAAACATGTGTTGGATAAGTTGGCAGTTCATTCCGCTGTGGCGACCCTTGATAATTAAAGGGACTAAGCCGAAAAGCAAATGAATAAATTGTATATAATTTTTACCATTATAATATTGTGCGATTCATTACTTAAAAAAAAAAAAAGTAATGAATCTTATATTTCACCTTATATTTCATTACTTCTATAAGGTGCATGGGAACAAACATATCAAAACTAAGATAAAAGAGGATTCCAGCACTACTTGTGATAAAGGAGATGCATCTCTCTTTATGCCATAAAATATTCATGATATGTTTGAGCTTACTTTTAAGTAACTGGAGTTTTTCCACACCATAAAATTATAATAAGTTAATAAATATAAGCGTTATTGTATTTTGTATAAGAGAAAACAGCAGCTCCTCCATTCATCTGCGTCTGTTTATAGCACACTGATAACCGGATAAAGATGGTGGCAGCGTTGATATAACAGAGCAACGGACCGAAGCAACTCATAGGATTTCTAAGCTTAATAGTAGTTTTATATTTAATATATATTATTAGATGTATATGGCAACAACCCACTCTCAGGCATGCAGGTTTTAGGTGCGTTTGACTTCATGCAGCGCTGCGCAGACCGATCAAAATCAGTTTTAAAGCGGTGCATGCCGGTTAGAAATTTTGTCCGGATTGATGCTGTGCTGATGCCACGTGACTTACAGATGTGGCATCAAGTATCGAAAATAAAGCTCATTCTGATTCTGAGTTCTCTGGACACACTTTTCACAGAAATCTCAGCAGCTGGATGACAAGCATTATAATGTCCCAGGCCATCAAGCATAATATTACAGAAGAAGTCTGGCCTTTAATAACACAAAATATCATAACATGTACTGAGTCTGCTACAGATCATTGACTGTAAAACATTTATTGTGATTTAAGTGAAATTACATTATACATTTTTAAATTAAATTAGCAGGTTAGAGAAATTATTATATGATAGTGCTTAAAAAATGAGACTAGTTAAAACACGTAAACGCGTTTGTTGCAGATGTTTTGCGTTTACTTCCATATCTTTCGTCTGTCACGATGTCTCTTGCTGATGACGTCATTCAAAACAGGCAGGTCCGAGCATGCCGTACACGCCCCAGTTCCCGTGATTCCGCCTTCTTGTCAAACCAGGGCCAGAAAGACAAACGCGCAGAAATGTGAAGTGCAAAGAGACATTAGCTTTGCAAACTCATGGTTGACTGAAAAGCAATCTAAATGAGCGTTGCAATTGACTTGAGAGGTTTTGTAAAGGCAATACTGGAAAAAAAAATATTTAGCAAATATATGTATAATTAAAAAAAAAAAAAAGCAAATACATATTTTTTTTCTTGCACTACTTGATTTTTATTTGCAATTATTTATTTTTGTTTGCAAAATTCTTTTTTATCTCTCAAAACTCAATTTTCCCTTTGCAATTTTTTTTAGATTTGCGTTATTTTTTGAAAAATTTTTGCTCACTTTATTTTTTGATTGCAAAACATTTTTATGCTGCAAGTGTATATGGCCCTGGAATGACTCCATAAAACCCCTGGAATTTAGTGCATGCCAACGTGATAAGGGACATAAAAACGGCAAGACCAAAACAATTGTCTAACAGTTAGCGAGTGTTTTCCTTACCAACACACACACACACACACACACACACACACACACACACACACACACACACACACACACACACACACACACAGAGAGAATAGTGAGGCTAACCAGAAATATAACTGTTTATAGCGATAGTTTATTAGTTTAATATAGTATAATATAATATTCATTCATTTTTTTTTTTCGGCTTAGTCCCTTTATTAATCTGGGGTTGCCACAGCGGAATGAACCGCCAACTTATCCAGCATATGTTTTACGCAGCGGATGCCCTTCCAGCTAATATATTTTTTTATTGAAAATGTTTCATTTGACCTCACCATCGTGGAGATCAGAGGCTGCTTTAGTTGGGCTCTTGATGCTGTGCTCTTTTGTCTTAATGTTTCTCTTGTTGTTGTAATTGTGATTCTGAAACTCATTGGTTATGGCAAGAAATGCAATGAGAACCTGTATGTGTTTAAAATGTCATTCAAAAATTCTAAATGATTTTACTTATTTCATGCAATATTATTTGGGACAACATTACAGCTTACCAAGAGGGTCAACAAACAATTATGAAGGAATTAATAGCTAGAGTTTCATGCAAAAATCCTTGAGAACTCAAGCTGCAAATTTTAGACACACAGACATTAAGAATCAGGATATAATCCTCAACCATGGTTGCTAAAAAAAAAAAAAGAACAAAACTCCCAGCATGCATTGCACCATGAACAAATTATGCAGCTTAAAGTTCTTAAAATTTCTTTATTTGCCTTTATTTTATGTTGTTCTTGGGGTGTCATATTTCAGTAGATTGTTTTGTACTTTTCTGGGTTGTTTTTTATTTGATTTTGATTTTTGATTGTCACCATTGTTAAGATTCAAAGACTAATTGTTGATGTCTGTGTGTTTTTAGGTTCTGTCATAGAGCAAACATTTTCATTGAGAAGGGTGCTTTTAGGCCTGAAATTACAGTGGTTTTACTTATGTATATTATTCATTTTTCACACATAGCTAACAACATATTCAACTAATACACAAGTAGGTAAGGGTGGTTTAATATCATAGTTAATCTCATCAGACTTTTTCTTATATTTTATTTAGGCTTTTCATGCTATACAAATAGTGTAATTAACACAATTAGTTATAGCAACCAAAATAAAAACTAGTGTTAAAATAAGAAGTTGAAGAGCCCAAATAAAGCAGATGCCACATCACCACATCATGGTGATTTCAAATGAGCAACAAACATTTCATTAAGAGCTTTTGTTTACATAACAGAAATAAAGTCAAAGGTCCATAATAAGTGAAGCTCCGTAATTGTGGAGTTGTTTAATAATCTCTACTGAGATATTGAGAAATAAGACTTTTTTATTGTGTAATTTGTTTTATATTCAGTTTTATTTTCAGTTGATTTCATCTTTGGTTTTGGTTGTAATTTGTGTTATTTGGTTTTGTTTTTCATTCCTTCAGTGATTCTGCTTGTTAACGGTTTATCAATAATTCTCAATCTTCCTTTAATTAGACACTTAATTATCTCATTAACTTCATCACTGCCTTAGTGTTCAACCTCTGTAGTGAGGACACTAGTGAGGATTTTGCTCTGGGATATAAGGGGTTAAATGTGTTTGATGAAAAATACACACTGTGGAATGTATTTTTAACGGAAATATTCAGTAAATTGAATTCACGAATGTAAAATGTTAAAAACAGTAGATTACTGCCAACCACAGCTGCCGGTATTTTCCGTAAAATCATTGAAAAAAACAGCAAAATACCATAAAACCTTTTTTGTGTCACCATTGTGGAGGATAGTAGCATCTGTGTTTAAGTCCAAGATGAACTAAGAAAATCTGATGTTATGCTGCATTTTCTTTTATTTAAATATAACTATGTAGGTACTAATGCAGTGAAAATCTGTTTGATAATTGCAATCATACATGAACACAATGTATTTAATGACTTTACCTTTTTGTGAACTGAACATTGTATCAGTTAATGAAATACGGTTATTTTCTGTAAATTTAAACAGTTCTATAAAACTTTCATATTTTTTACAGAAAAATTCTGGCAACCACAGCTAGTGTTTTTCCGTAAATTTAACAGATTTTTTTTACAGTGTAGCCTATTGCATTACTTTGCATAAATTTTTATAGTTTATAAAGCTATAAAATGAAAGTCTGGTGTGGAGTTATAAAAAAACGTTTAAGTCAATCAGGATTTCATTCATTTCATTTAATTTCATTCAATCAATTTCATTCGTAGGCTATTTTATAAATTGATCTTTTAGGACTATTAATATATTAATATATACAAAATGTTGCCCTCCCATAGAGAACCTGCAATCATGGCCTTTACTGTGTATTTCATTCATTCATTCATTTTCTTTTCGGCTTAGTCCTTTTATTAATCTGGGGCCGCCACAGGGGAATGAACCGTCAACTTATCCAGCATATGTTTTACGCAGCGGATGCCCTTCCAGCTGCAACCCATCACTGGGAAACATCCACACACACTCATTCACACACATACACTACGGACAATTTAGCCTACCCAATTCACCTGTACCGCATGTCTTTGGACTTGTAGGGGAAACCGGAGCACCCGGAGAAAACCCATGCAAACACGGGAAGAACATGCAAACTCCACACAGAAATGCCAACTGACCCAGCCGAGGCTCGAACCAGCGACCTTCTTGCTGTGCTACTCACTGCGCCACCGTGCAGCCCCACTGTGTATTTTATAATTAGAAATAACATATCCATTGCATAAGTGCTTACCAGCTACAACACTACAACATACAAAAGAGAGAGATCAACTTAGAATATCACTTGTTTAATAATGATTTGATCAGCTGTAGTTAGAAATTAAGCTGTTTTATCTTCTAAGAGCTTATTATGCGGTTGCCATTTTGTGGATGGACAACATCTTGCTCTGCTCAATGACAGGCTAATAGCTGCCGAAGTTCTCTCTCTCAGAAGTTATCAATATTTTAAAATAGGCACTATCCTAGTGCCTATTAAGATGTCATAAGATGTCATAAGATGGCGCCGCGGATGGCTGCCTCGGCGTGGAGCGCTCCAGTTTTTTTAATAATTTTGTCAATTTGTCCTGTTTTATGTTTGTCTTACGCGATCAGTTACACCAGGGACGAACTGCTAAACATTCGGCAGTGCACACCATTTAACCACCAGCCGGTTTTTTATTTTTCTGGGGTTTTGCGGAACATTGTTGTCGGCGGAGTAGCGGCACTGTGGAAACGCTACAAGACGCGCAGGCGTGGGAAGCGAGCCGGCGCGCTCGTCAGGCTCAGACAACGCGGCTTTAGAACGCCGCTGCCTAGCATCCATCTGGCGAATGTCCGCTCTCTTCCTAACAAAATGGACGAACTACTTCTGCTCGCACACAATAACAAGGACTTCACCAACTCTGCTGCTTTGTGTTTCACGGAAACCTGGCTGAACGAAGCCATTCCGGACAGCGCGCTTCACATACCGGACTTTCAGCTGTTCAGAGCGGATCGCGATACGGCATCAACGGGCAAAACACGCGGCGGTGGAATATGCTTTTACATCAACAGAAGGTGGTGTACAGATGTAACTGTGTTAAAGAAGATGTGCTGTCCTGATGTGGAAGTGCTTTTCATTAACTGTAAGCCATTCTACTCGCCGCGGGAGTTTTCCTCGTGCATTCTCATCGGTGTTTATATTCCACCACAAGCACACGTGAGTACTGCACTGCAACAGCTGGCTGATCTGATCACAGACACAGAACAACAACACCCGGACTCTGTTTTTATCATTCTCGGTGACTTTAATCAGGCTAAACTCACACATGAGCTGCCTAAATTCAAACAGCACATCACATGCCCTACCAGAGACAATAATATTTTGGACCATTGTTACACAACAATAAAGGATGCATATCGCTCGGTCGCCAGAGCAGCTCTAGGACTCTCCGACCACTGCCTGGTTCATCTTCTACCAACTTACAGGCAAAAACTTAAAACTGCTAAGCCAGTATTAAGGACTGTAAAGAGATGGACCAATGACACAGAACAGGACTTGCAAGCTTGTTTTGAATGCACTGACTGGAGTGTTTTTGAAGCTGCTGCCACCGACCTGGACGAGCTCACAGAGACTGTAACATCATACATCAGTTTCTGTGAGGAGTTATGCATCCCTACCAGGACTTATTTATCATTTAACAATGATAAACCATGGTTCACACCAAAACTTAGACAGCTTCGTCAGGCCAAAGAGGATGCCTACAGGAGTGGGGACAGGGTCCTGTACAATCAGGCCAGGAACACACTGACAAAGGAGATTGGTGTGGCTAAGAAGAGCTATGCCAAAAAGCTGGAAAACCAGTTTTCTGCCAACGACCCTGCATCAGTGTGGAAAGGCCTGAAGGACATAACTAACTACAAGACACCGTCCCCCAGCATTGACGGCAATAAAGATCTTGCAAACGAGCTGAATATGTTCTATTGTAGATTTGAGACAGCCGTCCAGACACCTCACACCCGCCATGACCATCTCTCTACACAGCCATTAACACCTCCAGCCATCCCCCTCTCCCCCCCTGCACTTCAGATCAGTGAGGATAATGTGCGTCAGATCTTCAGGAAACAGAAGAGAAGGAAAGCACCAGGCCCAGACGGTGTTTCACCAGCCTGTCTGAGAACCTGCGCTGACCAGCTGGCCTCCATTTTCTCACAGATCTTCAACAGATCACTGGAGCAGTGCACTGTTCCAGCCTGCTTTAAGCGTTCCACGATCATCCCAATCCCGAAGAAACCAAAGATCTCAGGACTCAATGACTACAGACCTGTGGCCTTAACATCTGTGGCCATGAAGTCATTTGAAAGACTGGTGCTAGCGTATCTGAAGGACATCACTGGACCTCTGCTGGACCCTCTGCAGTTTGCCTATAGATCAAACCGGTCTGTGGATGATGCAGTCAACATGGGACTGCATTATACCCTACAACATCTAGACAAACCAGGGAACTACGCAAGGATTCTGTTCGTGGACTTCAGCTCTGCCTTCAACACCATTGTCCCATCACTGCTCGAGTACAAACTGACCCAGCTCTCTGTTCCTAGCTCTGTCTGTCAATGGATCACCAGCTTTCTGACAGATAGACAACAGCTAGTCAGAATGGGCAAAATTACATCCGACAGCCGCACCATCAGCACGGGCGCCCCCCAGGGATGTGTCCTCTCCCCACTACTCTTCTCCCTATACACCAACGACTGCACTGCAAAAGACCCCTCCATTAAGCTCCTGAAGTTTGCAGATGACACTACTGTTATCGGCCTCATCCGGAACGGCGACGAGTCTGCATACCGACAGGAGGTGGAGCGGCTGGCTTTATGGTGCAGATGCAATAACCTGGAGCTGAACACGCTCAAAACGGTGGAGATGATAGTGGACTTTAGGAGAACCCCCCCTGCACTCCCCCCACTCACCATCATGAACAGCACCGTGGCTGCAGTAGAGTCATTCAGGTTCCTGGGCACCACCATCTCTCAGGATCTGAAGTGGGACATTCACGTAGACTCTATTGTGAAGAAAGCCCAGCAGAGACTGTACTTCCTCCGTCAGCTGAGGAAGTTCAACCTGCCCCAGGAGCTGCTCGTACAGTTCTACTCAGCGGTCATCCAATCCATCCTCTGCACTTCAATCACCGTCTGGTTCGGCTCAGCTGCCAAAACCGACCTCCGCAGACTACAGCGAATAGTCCGGACAGCTGAACGAATCACTGGCACTACCCTTCCTACACTTCAAGAACTGTACTCTTCCAGAGTGAGTAAAAGGGCTCACAAAATCACTCTGGACCCCTCACACCCAGCGCACTTCCTGTTCGAACTGTTACCGTCTGGTCGCCGCTACAGAGCACCAAGCACAAAAACAGCCAGACACAGGAAAAGTTTCTTTCCTCAGGCCGTCTACCTCATGAACAGTTAAACATTCTACTACTGTGCAATAAATGTGCAATACTTTCTCATACGCACTCGTACACAGCACCTTATAACAACTTACAATGCAATACTTTCTCATACGCACTCGTACACAGCACCTTATAACAATTTACAGTGCAATACTTTTTCTACGCAGTTGTACACAGCACCTTATAACTTGTCTGTACATACAATTCATCATCCAGAGATTTTTGTCTGATTGCATCTCTGTTTAATGTGTGTCGTCTTTTTCATATTTATTTCGTGTTGTCACTTGTCACTTTATGTACACTGGAAGCTTCTGTAGCCAAAACAAATTCCTTGTGTGTGTAAGCACACTTGGCAATAAAACCCATTCTGATTCTGATTCTGATTCTGATCCTTATTAATAAACTGCACAAGTGCAATCTAAACAACTACATAAAAACTAATACTAAAAAGCCTCAAAAGTACATTATGTTGCCCAACAGCAGCAATATGTCAAACTGTAGAGTCTCTGCTTTGCAGTATGTGGGCGAAGTAATACACAAGAGTGAAGGGTGAAGTGTAAACCTAAGAGTTAAGTGTTATATTTAATCTAGGAACCGAAAACTGACATTTCTGTAGAATGATTCAACTATTAAAGGTTAATATATGATTATGTTATTCATGTTTAGTAGAGGAGTAGATCATTCTGTGTAGCAAAAAGAGCATCTAAAAGAAGAATTGCTAAAATTTGGAGTACATTAAGCAGTATTATAAATGATAGGTCAAATACAGGCAAACAAATCAGGGCAATCGTGAAATGTATTAAGATAAGCAGTTTCATAGTATGAAAACACATTAAGAATAGTTGGAAATTGAATTTGGTGTTCAGTTACACCCATTTTAGTGATTCATATGCTTGAATTATGAGTGAACGATAAACTGTTGATGGCTGAGGTGATCTATTCAAACATGAGCTGTAATTGAAGTTAATTTCTGAGGTAATAATTACATTCATTCATTCATTCATTTTCATTTCGGCTTAGTCCCTTTATTAATCTGGGGTCGCCACAGCGGAATGAACCGCCAACTCATCCAGCATATGTTTTACGCAGTGGATGCCCTTCCAGCTGCAACCCATCTCTGGGAAACATCCATACACACCCATTCACACTCATTCACACTCATACACTACGGACAATTTAGCTTACCCAATTCACCTATACCGCATGTCTTTGGACTTGTGGGGGAAACCGGAGCACCCGGAGGAAACCCACGCCAACACAGGGAGAACATGCAAACTCCACACAGAAACGCCAACTGGCGAGGCTCGAACCAGCGACCAGCGACCTTCTTGCTGTGAGGCGAACGTGCTACCCACTGCGCCACTGTGAGGCCGTAATAATTACAATAAATGAATTATTTTAATATGTTTTCATGATATGACAGTTAATTTTACATAAAATCTGGTGTTAATTAGATGTATCATGTTTGTTCGTTGTTAATGTGATGAAAGATGTATTTAACGTTACTGCAACGGAAAAAGATTTGAATAGCACCATATCTGACATAATAGTTACTCTAGTCTAAACTATCGTTACGGTATGAATTATTGTTTATCCCGCAAACAATGATATATATATATATATATATATATATATATATATATATAAATTACATAAACTCATGTGCTTTAGTCTAGAATCATATTGCCATATTAAATTTAACCCATTATTAACTCATTATTAAGATTAACCCATTATTAATATCGTCACTGGCCTCACGGTGGTGCAGTGGGTAGCACGTTTGCCTCACAGCAAGAAGGTCACTGGTTCGAGCCTCGGCTGGGTCAGTTGGCATTTCTGTGTGGAGTTTGCATGTTCTCCCCGTGTTGGCGTGGGTTTCCTCCGGGTGCTCCGGTTTCCCCCACAAGTCCAAAGACATGCGGTATAGGTGAATTGGGTAAGCTAAATTGTCCGTAGTGTATGAGTGTGAATGGGTGTGTGTGGATGTTTCCTAGTGATGGGTTGCAGCTGGAAGGGCATCCGCTGGGTAAAACATATGCTGTATAAGTTGGCGGTTCATTCCGCTGTGGCGACCCCAGATTAATAAAGGGACTAAGCCGAAATGAAAATGAATGAATGAATGAATAATATTGTCACTTGTCAATGACATGTGTATCAACTTAACATGTTAATTGATTTCTCTTCAAAGCCTCTGTGGTATTTGACTGAAGTTAATTTTTTTCTTTTTCTTTCTTTTATCTTGTGTGATCAAATCATTGGTTCTGCACTGACACCTTCTTAGTATTTGCTTGCTGAAAAAAAAGCTTTTTTTTTCACCTGTATTACCACTTCTGTGGAATGCAAAATAATATATATATAAATAAATAAATATAAATTCATTTAAACAGTTTTTTTTCATATTATGAAAAAACATTACGTGCCATTAACTTTATTTGTATCTACAAATGCAAAAAAGAGAGAGAGAGAGAGAGAGAGAGAGAGAGAGAAAACAGACCTGTTTTAAACACCATATATGCATGTTTGAAATGACAAGAAGGTTTGTACAAGAGAGACTTTTTTTTGAGTGCACTATACTTTTTACTTTTAGACGTAAAAAATTAGAAAATTTAGATGTAATGTGTTTTTTTGTCCTGTTTTGACCCTAGTTTGCTGGAATATAACGTAACACGTAACGTAACGTAACGTAACTCAATAATATCTACTGTATTGTTGCTGAAGCAGCAAAAACAGCACACACATATGGAATGCACTAGATTGGCTATAACAACTGAGTGAACTCCTCATTTCACTCTTATTCTCACTCTCCAGCTCAATCAACTGTTTTCTAATTTGCCATATGCGCTCAGTTTGTTTGCACTCTCTCTCTCGGAAAAAATCCTAAATCAAAGCCTAAATTGGTTTTAAATGTTAAAATATCTAGAACTTTATCATCCTGGAACTCCAGTAAATATTTTATTTCCCCCCCAAAAATTATCTTATCTTAAGGTAAATTATCTTAAGGTACAAATGGTAGAGAAAATACATGCGTGAAAATCTTCCTTTGTTTTGTTTAACTGAATATATTTTTTACATTTTGTTGTTTTATCTCACTTATATACTGATACAAAGAGACCAGGATGATGGAAAGAGCAGAAGATCAGTGATCAGGCATAAATATATTGATGCCCCTGAGAGGACCGATTTATAACTTAATGTACTTTGATGTGATTTTAATTATTATTATTATTTTTTTACTTTTACATTGTAACACAAAATAAGTCAAAATACATAAGCAGTTTTAGGATAATAAAAAAATACAAATTTTAAGCACCAAATCATGATATTAGAATGTTTTCATGTATGAAGCAAAGGCCTCAAATGCAGCTTTACATCATTGGAATAAATTATATTTTAACATATTAAAATGGAGGGCCTCACAGTGGCGCAGTGGGTAGCACGTTCGCCTCACAGCAAGAAGGTCGCTGGTTCGAGCCTCGGCTGGGTCAGTTGGCGTTTCTGTGTGGAGTTTGAATGTTCTCCCTGTGTTGGCGTGGGTTTCCTCTGGGTGCTCCAGTTTCCCCCACAAGTCCAAAGACATGGGTATAGGTGAATTGGGTAAGCTAAATTGTCCATAGTGTATGAGTGTGAATGGGTGTGTATGGATGTTTCCCAGAGATAGGTTGCAGCTGTTTTATGCAGCTGCGTAAAACATATGCTGGATAAGTTGGCGGTTCATTCCGCTGTGGTGACCCCAGATTAATAAAGGGACTAAGCCGAAATGAAAATGAATGAATGAATAGTAAAATGGAAAAGTTAACATATTAAAAATGAATAATATTTTCCAGCCTCACGGTGGCGCAGTGGGTAGCACGTTCGCCTCACAGCAAGAAGGTTGCTGGTTCGAGCCCCGGCTGGGTCAGTTGGCATTTCTGTGTGGAGTTTGCATGTTCTCCCCGTGTTGGCGTGGGTTTCCTCCGGGTGCTCCGGTTTCCCCCACAAGTCCAAAGACATGCGCTATAGGTGAATTGGGTAAGCTAAATTGTCCGTAGTGTATGAGTGTGAATGGGTGTGTATGGATGTTTCCCAGAGATGGGTTGCAGCTGGAAGGGCATCCGCTGCGTAAAACATATGCTGGATAAGTTGGCGGTTCATTCCGCTGTGGCGACCCCAGATTAATAAAGGGACTAGGCCGAAAAGAAAATGAATGAATGAATGAATAATATTTTCCAAGGTTACTTTTATAACTGCATTTTTATATTAAAAAAAAGCAGTCTTGTCCCAAACCTTTGAAAAATAGTCCATATTGTCTTTATATTTTTAGATGGCTGTGAAAAAATACAACATTAAAAATGTAAGACTTAATTTATTACTGACTTAACTTTTTTTATGCTTTCAAAATATGTAATTTTTCTGCAAATGCAATTGAAGTAATATTGTGCTATTTTGCTACATAGTAGAAGTGAACTAGTTTTGTTTTGCGTTAAAGCCACAATTTGCCCTGCATGTTCATAACCACACTTTTTTGTATGGGCATACAGAGTGCTTTACTGGAACCTTATAGGCACATTTTGTGCCTAGACTCAGCTTAGTCTTAGTGGGACCTAACTAATTTAGTTATTTACTAAATACCCACAGAACATGATCATAGGGCCTACCTCTGACCCAGATACTGTGCCCCAGTATGCCTATACCTTGCCCAGTGTACCCATATACACTAAACTCTGTCTATGGGCCCAGAGTAGACTTCAATTGTGCCCCACTCTGTTTTGTGTGGGCCAGCCCACAGTGTGGTTTGCCGTCATTGTATATATTTTTTGAATAATATTTTTATCTGTACGCTCAAGTACATCAAGGTGAGCTTTAGCAAACTGTGTAATACAATTCAAAACTATAGTATAGTAATAGATAGAACAAAAAAGCATATCTTAAGGAATTAAGATATAAATTTGATCCATTAAAATACTGTAGAAATTACCCTTTTACGCCTTGTCCTATAAAACAATCCTATAAGAAAATCCTAATGGAATCCTATAGGAATGGTTCCAAAATACGATAGAAATTCTAACTGGAATCCTATAAAGAAATCCTTTAGGATTTTTAAAAACAATCCTATAAGAAAACACCTAGGCCTCACGGTGGCGCAGTGGATAGCACGTTCGCCTCACAGCAAGAAGGTCGCTGGTTCGAGCCTCGGCTGGGTCAGTTGGCTTTTCTGTGTGGAATTTGCATGTTCTCCCCATGTTGGCGTGGGTTTCCTCCGGGTGCTCCGGTTTCCCCCACAAGTCCAAAGACATGCGGTATAGGTGAATTGGGTAAGCTAAATTGTCTGTAGTGTATGAGTGTGAATGGATATGTATGGATGTTTCCCAGAGATGGGTTGCAGCTGGAAGGGCATCCGCTGCGTAAAACATATGCTGGATAAGTTGGCGGTTCATTCCGCTGTGGCGACCCCAGATTAATAAAGGGACTAAGCCGAAATGAAAATGAATGAATGAATGAAGAAAACACCTAATGGAATCCTATAGGAATGGTTCCAAAATACGTTAGAAATTCTAATTGGAATCCTATTAAAAATCTTTTAGGATTTTTAAAAACAATCCTATAAGAAAACATCTAATGGAATCCTATAGGAATGGTTACAAAATATGATAGAAATTCTAATTGAAATCCTATAAAGAAATCCTATTGGAATCCTTAGGGATTTTTGACAAGGGTAAACAGCGTCCATTCTTTACACACTCCATGACAATAGGTGGCGGTATTCACCTTGTTAGCTTGGTTCACAACCCGCACATGATCGAGGGGCGAGTCACCCGGAGCATGCCGTTGGCGTTTTAGTATAGTAGCCTAGTTATTAATCAGGCAGTTCAGAAAATCGCTCTTTACAACTGAAACATGAGATTCACTATTAGCGCAGCTAAACCTGAGGACTGCAAAGATATAGAACGTATGATTATGGTGAGCAAACGATATGCGTTAAAAAAACAACAACATATGGTTAGAGAAGAATAAATTTCTATTATTTGTAAATGTTTTATTGTAGGAATTGGCTGTTTATGAAAAGATGCCCGACCAAGTAAAGATATCTCATAAAGGTAAATGTAAATTAGCTTAATTATATGATAGGTTGGTAGATTGTTGTTTACTACTGTAACTTCAAAGTGTGGCTATACTGGCTTGCTTTTTTTCTCTGTCATTTAGAGTTGGAGAGGGATGGATTTGGCCCAAATCCCTTTTACCGATGTCTTGTAGCTGAGGTACCTGAGGAGCACAAGTCTAAAGATGGTAATAATGACTCTTAAAAGACAAAATCAATATCATGTCATAAACTCTTACCATGCATTATATGAAATTTTTATAGTGTTCTTGCATCTCTGGATATTTCAGATACTGGTCAAAACATTTTTGGCAAAGATGGAACCGATCCAAGTTTGTTATTGTTGCTAGAAAACCCCCCCAAAACACATCCTTGCAGGGGCAATTCTATATTTTATTTATTGTATTATGGTGTGGTACAGGGGATATAACAAGAACCAGTCAAGCGGGTCGATGGGAAAAGTCATTTTTTATTTATATATAAAAAAAAATTATTGGATATATATATATATGTATAAGTTGTTTGCAATCACGTGGTTCTGGTGACACGCAAAATTCAGATGGAGGGTAGGAAGTAAAAAAACTGAATGGGAGACATAGAGGAAAGTCTATATTTTGGGAGGGGTCTGAATGCAGACCTGGTGCAGTGCAATGTAAACTGCATCCAATGCTTTTTAATGCCCTCACCCTAACCCTACCCCTCACAGTGACATCAGTAGCTCCATTGAGTGCGTTGTGTCTGTCATTGCATCACTGAGATATGCAGTCTTAGCTTACATCATCAAGGCTGCATCAAGATACTATTGCATATTTCTGCTATTTATACCATAGTTTAAAGGAGATAAAAATAGAAAATAACCACATATCATATGTTGGGCATGATCCTTATACCATAAAGTGTTTCTATATAAATGTATACTATATTAATTGAAATACTATATTAAAAAATATTTTAATATAATATTTTAAATACTATAGTATTTAAAAGCATACTATAGATAATTACTTGAATTAAAATGTTGTAGTAATTATATTGTTGCTGTGGTACAACACAACTGTTGTAATAAACAAATTATTCAATAGGCTTAAGTTTTCTATGCTATAATTATACACCATCAAAATGCACCACAATTAACACTAACATTACAGTATTTATTACAGTTTATCAGTTTACTATGCTGCAGTATTCTGTAGCATTCATTAACAATGAGTTGTGCACATACACTTTACTATGTGGTTCAAAAACAAGTTTATTATAAATTACTAAAGTTTTATCCGCCATACAGATTTTCCAGACATAACAAAATAACAGATGAAAGCATACAAAAGCGTGGATGCGTAGTCTAGTCTACATTATTATTTATTATTTTTTGTAAGGGGGAAAAGTGCTCCACAATAATAACCGTCTAGTTTTGTCGCAAGGGTTGCTTTTTTTTGTTGTTCTGTCGATGAATTAACCATCAACCAACATTCACCACTGTTGCGCATCTCGACATTAACGCTGTGGTTGTTTATTCTGCCTAAACACCAGTAAAGACTTGGATTATTGCAAAACAATTTCATTGCAGCGATTACATGGCAGGGTACACTATTTATATTCTCCTGGATTTTGTATGTGTGGTGGTGTTTGTATCTGATTTTTATACAACACATTAACATATTTATACACATAGCTAGGCCTGTATATAATCTTTATTGGTGCTGTCAAACGAGTTATTGCATTCAAAAAAAGTTTGTACACTTATGTTTTGAAAAAATGTTTAGTACATGCTGCCTTTTCTTTCGTTTTTCAGCCAGTTTCTTGAACTTATGAGCATAAACTTTTGAAAGTCTATAAAAGCTGTTCAGCATTTCTTATTTTGGCCGATGTAAACAATTATAAACAACCTGAAACGGAAACATTTTGACGTTCTGATAGGGATTCCTATGTAGAATTCACTTCCTGCCCTCCATCTAAATCATGTCCATGTCATGTCATGTGAAAACAACCTATAGGTGTATGTGTATCTGCCAAATGCGCCCGCAGCCTTTGACTGCTGGGTGGCGCTTTAACCATAGACTTTGTCAGCTAAAATATCAACACAATTTTCAGCGTGGGCAGTTTACTAATGCTATTTATGGGGACCAAAAACATCACTTCCTCTACACCCGCCGCCATATTTGTGTCCGATATGGTCACACTCACAACCACAGCACATTTAAAATGAGACTAAATGAAATCGATATTTTGCTAAAGTATAAACAATTACTGGTTATGATGCTTCTGATGATACCTCGAACTGTGTTTTGTTCCTTCCAATCTGCGACATGTCTGTTTTCCTTTTCTGTACATTTCACTGCTTCAACGGCTTCACTGATGTTTGTCGTGGCCACGAACTTCAGGAAATGCAGCCTATTACTGGTGATCAGAAAACTCACCCGAAGAAACAGTATTTAAAGAAAGAAAATTCTGGTGATCTGCTGAACCATAAAGTCTAGAAATAACCTCCTACACTGGTGAAATGTATATCTAAGTTGTTCACAATCCACTCCAAACAGCAGCAAAGCTCTCAGGCCATTAACGTACAGTGAAGACTATAACTAATACACATCGGGATGAGTTTATCATTCAAAATGTATTTGAAGATGAAGTGTACCTGATCACAGAAAGTGATGTAGATGATCTCAGGAATTAACACATGACATCCACGATGTTTATTTGTGTCATAAACACAGCAGATCGCACATGTACGTATTTGTACACAGACCCACATGAGGGAGAGTGCGCTCTGAAAGAACAACACCCAAGTACATCAACAAATACAGAAAACAGATCCCAGGGCATTTCTGAACAGATTGTTCACCACAGTGATCTACAGTACAAGAAAATTAGATTACGATCCAGCATTGAACTATGTACATTTGCATTTTTTTATAACAGTGAAAAACCCTCAAGTAGCAGCATACTCCATCATTATAGGTTGTACAAATAAGAGTACGATAACTTTTAAAACTCTAAAAGGGCTATTTTATTTGTTTAACCATGATTATAACAAAAACAGCATGCTTTTATTTAGTAATAAAAAAAGTCAAGCGATGCGGTTTATGCTGTCTCCACAAAGGGTTAACATTAGTCGAGTAGCGCAAGCATGATCACGGAACTGGATAGCCTGTTGGTAAAGATTATCAATTACATCATTACACATTTATCTAATGAAAAGCAGTTAAGTTTACTGGCGCTACTGAAGCAAGATAACATAATTCAGCTATTTCAGCACCACAGCAGATTGACAGCATGGTACAGTTCGGTCACAAAAATGGGGACTGCACCATTGTGTGACGTCACATGGAACCTTTGGATAGGCCAGTTACAACACAAATAATCTAAGATAAACATGTAGTCTAGCTTTTCACAAAACCATATTTGGTTTTATGCACATTATGAGGATTTAGTTTTTAATATTTTGGTAGCCTATTTAAACTAAAAATGTATCAAAGTCACCATAGGTACTGTATGTAATGTGTTGTGTTCAATTAAAATATAATTTAGTTTGGTCATTTTGGTTTTCTCAGTAATAAATACATGTATACTGTGTTTTTTAAAGATGTCTACAATACATGGTGATAAGCATAGTCGATAGGCTGCAAATATTAACCATAATGGAATTCGTTATAACAGAGGACAAGATACTTTTAATAAAAACAAATCAAATGTCTTTCATTCTGAACTAGCTCATTTGGTTGGTTTTTCAAACCGACAACCAAACCGAATATTAACCATTAACTGGTCAGATTAATATTAAATTACAATTTAATAATAAAAAATATATATTAATTGACGTGTCTATATTCAGGGTTCATACGGTCATGGAAAACCTGGAAAAGTCATGGAATTTTGACATGTCATTTTCCAGGCCTGGAAAAGTTTTGGAAAATCAAAAAAACCCACAAAGTTTTGGAAAAGTCATGGAGAACCAATATCTGTATACTTGAATATAGGTTAGTTGTCTTAGTAGGTTAGTAGACACAGTGAGGCAGTGAAAATCCCGGTAGGGGTGTTTATGAACAAAGAAGTGAAGCAAGGGAAAGTGCGCTGGGTTGTGCAGGGGAGTGAGTTCAGTGTCCAAACGGGTCCGGTGATCGGATGAAGTAAAGTGCCGTTCAGGATGCCCAGTGAAAGAGGGTGAAGTCCGCGCTGTTCCTGCTTTCCTTAGGTTCATGCTTGCCGTCCCCCCTCGTTCCAATGGGCAGCAGCTGTCCCTAATCATCATGTGAGGAGCGGTCCCTCTGCAGGGAGGGAGTCGTTTCCATGGCGACGCTGAAGCCACACTGGCTGGTCTGCCACATCACCACCCCCAACCCCCCCCCCACCCCCCACACATCGGCCAGGTCCTCTGCTGGTAGCTGTAGACACAAGAGGGACACAGGGATGTGAGGGGGGAACAAAAAGACTAATTTTCTCTCACCGTTATCCTACCTATGCGGCTGAAGGGCACCCAGATGATGGTTGGCGCACTGGTGGTTTGGGGGGATGTTGAGGGGAGGTACCTGGGCAGTCCGGACACTGCTGACAGTGTCGACGTACCTCCGCTTCCAGTCCTGGCCAGTAGTACCGCTTATATCTTACCAGCAGCGAGGTATAATAATAGTAGAGAGATTTTAAAGGAAATTTATATTAAAAAGGGAATATAGCCTAAACTTAACAACAGATCCTATCAATGTTGTAAGGTATAGTATGCGCTTAAATAGTGTAGCCTATAGCCTAGTTGACAGCAAAGAGTGTTGTTTTTTTTTGTAATTGATGATTGTGTCATATGTCAAAAAAGGTGGTCTTTTTCTTTACAGAAGTAATTTTCCCGCTTTGCGCTACGTCGTTTAAATAGCAAATCCATTTGTGTCACTTTATGGACTCATGGGTGTGTTAAGGCGAATTGTTGGCGCTTTGCTATTTTGAGGAACTAAAATAGACTGTGTTTGTTAGTTGTGTGCCTCAAACGCTTACACATTGCTTAATACACACAGGATGTACAGCAATATGCAAATATCTTTACAAATGAAAAAGAATGGTGGGGGGGCTTTTTCAGTTTATTCATGACAATTTGCCATTGTATAATGTTATTATTATTAGTAGTATTTATTATATGCATATTTATATTTGTTTTATTAAAAACAAACTTTGATTTGTCAACATGTCAGGTTTTGGACCATATGGGTAATAGGATGTGTGTTTGGATATAACTCTTCGTTATACACTTCGTTATTATTGTTCATTTATTCGTTTTACTTGGAAATTAGAACTGAATTTATAAATAGATTTAAAACAAGTCTTTGTGCTTAACAAATGGAATTAAATATATAGGCTAATGGATGTCTTCAGCAGACTGCGTACAACACCTTTTCCTTATTCCACGAAAAGAGATAAAGAGAAAGTAAAGAGGCCGATTGGAGGAGGCTCGTTCTTTATCCTCGCGCTGCAGATGGTCTGTTTAACTGTTTTCTGACTAGTGAAGCATTCAGTTTTTTACTTACAAAGTAACCACCATGTAAATAGCAAATGCGCCATGGTGTGACACAACTCTTAAAGGGAATGGGAGATGAGACTCTGATTGGTTTATGCTCAAAACACACCCATGACTCATTAAGAGAATAAGCACAACCCTGTTAGACCATGCTCCATGGCGCAAACTGTAAAACCAGTAAAAAACAAATTAGAAAGTTCTGTATATCAATTGCTAAGAGTAAAAATTGAGCTATGACTAGTGATGATTTGTGCATTAAAAGAACATTATTTAATAAGAATTAATCTTAAATAATTAATTATTGACAAAAGTATGAATTTTGGACTGTAAGCATGGCAAAAGATCTCCAAGATGTTTCATTGTTCCTATGGTCTGTGTTATAGTTTGAAAAGACAATTTTGCTGGTTTAACTTGTAACAAGAATTAAAAATCTGAATAAAAAAGGTTGAGTAAATGCAATATACTAGGTCTTGTGCACATACAATATATTAGTGGTCATATCAGTCATGGAAATATGTTTGACATCACTAATGCTAACAGCAGTCTTACAGCAGTTGTCTTTTCATAGGAAACACCACAGTTGGCTATGCTATCTTCTTCTATACGTATAGCACCTGGAAAGGCAGGACTGTGTATATGGAAGATCTGTATGTGATGCCTGAGTTTAGAGGTGTGTAAATCTTTCCAATAATCAAGAATTAAAAAAGCAAAAATGTTTAATAAATCAGTCATCTCTGCTTGCTTTACAGGTAATGGGATTGGAAAGGCTTTACTGGCAACTGTTGCTAAAGTAAGTTAAAATTATGTTTATATATGTTTTTTTTATTTTTTTTGTAAAACACCATTTTGAAAAAAAATGTTAGATTTATGTAGTTTGAAATCTGTTTGAGAAAAATATAAGCGGGCACTAGCTTCTTTCACTGTTTAAAACAAACAAACAAAAAAATGTCTTATGATGTGACTGTGACAAAGCAAAAATTAGGGATGCACTGAAATGAACGTTCTGGGCCGAAACTAACAATTCTGCACGCACTTGGCCAAAAACTGAAAATTGTACAAATATTCATTATTAAAACAAACAGTAGTTTTCCCCAAACTGCAACATCACTAGCAAAACTGGTAATTTTCCACTAACTTAATTTTATAGATTATATATACTTCTGAAATATACTTTGACTAATATCTGTATGTAAAGTTTTGTACTATTATTTTATAGGACTGTCAGCACAGTCTTTCAGTACATCCCAGGTGAAAAAAATGCTCTAAAATACATTTTATTTAAGTGCACTTATAACATACAAACAAAAATATGCAATAGCTTATTTTTTACGTCACTTTATTAAAAGCAAACAAACAAAAAACTATGAAGAGACAAAACTTAAAACATATAATTCCTCAAATTAAGTCATATACTTGCATACAGCTTATGACACCAATGGTTCCACATGCTAGAGTAAAATCTGACAGAACTGAAGAGTGTTCAGTTTGTTAGTGTTGTGATTATACGGTTCACATATACAATCTACATACACCTGTACAAAAGTCACTAGCTGCTTTTCTGTCCTCATGGGCTCCACACAGAAGTCATGATCAGTGTTTGGCATAAGAAGATTGAGAAACAATTTACACACCTGTCGTATATATGGAGGACAAAACCTGCAAAATCAATCAATAAATAAATCCACTAATTCCTGCATAAATAAAACCATAAATGGATAAATAAAATATGTATAAAAATCCACAAATTCCTGATCTGAGTTAGAGTCGTCTGAGTAGACTAATTCAGAGTTAAGCATGCATACCGCAACTATAAAAAGGCATTATCAATGGAGCGCAGATATTATGAGTCACCATGGCAACATCTGGAAAAAAAAAAAGAGATCAGCATTTTTTTCTCCAGCTGAACTTGATGTGCTCATGCAAAGTTATAGCAAATATGACCATATATTAAAAAAAATTATTAACAAAAAAAGCAACATCACTGCATCGGCGAAACAAAGACAGTTAGCATGGAAAAACATAGCTGCTGAAGTTAATGCATAAGTTTACATTTAAAATATCTATAGTATTTAAACATTTAAGTATAATTTAAAAAAATATATTAAAGTAATGTGTGACGTTTATAGACTTTTCACTTGAAAAAGTGGGGAATT
>CAIGQW010050644.1:80677-97156 GCA_903798125.1 Danio choprae
GAATCCCCCAAAAAGTCATACCAGCTAAGCATTGGAACCAGGTGGGAAGGTTCTGAAGGCAACGGGGGTTACACACAACACACACCTTGGCAGCGGCTGAAATGATGCTATGGTTACCGGGTTTCCTTTTGAAATCAAGTCCGTCTTTGGGGAACCTCCATGGCAGCGGCGGCGGTGGCATCGTCGACATCGAGTGTCCTTCCCCTTTAAGAGAGGGGTCCACCACCAGCGCTAGGATGCGGAAGTAGGATGACTTGGTGCCTCTTTTTGGCTTGCTCCGCGCTGCGTGTGGGTCCCTTTCCCCTCCATCGTTTGTCTTGGACGGTCATGGCCCTATGCGCGCTCTGTCTCAACATGTACAGCCGGCTCTCGCCGCACCTGTCTGCGGTTCACAAGGTGTCAAACTCGGAGGAGAAAAGGCTTTTGCTCTCGCTGGCTTCTGGCCGCGTGGACACGCGGAAGATGCCGTGTCCGGTGCCTGGCTGTCGGAGGACACCGGCCCGCCTAGACAGACACCTGAAGCAGAACGCCGAGCTCTCTGCCCCAGGGAAGGAGGCAATGTGGAAAGCAAAGCGCCGGAAGGTAGCCCGACAACTGCGGGAGCAGCAGTCCACTCACCCGTCCGTCCCAGTAGTCTCGCGGCTAGCATCGTCAGAAGAGGAACCAGACGACCCCGAAGCCAGGCGTCCGTGCGCAGACCCCCGGTGTGGAGAGGGTAAGGTCAGCCCTGGGCCAAGTCACACGCCGATACTGGGAGTTGCGGAGAGGAGGAGAAGGAGGGTGGAGGAGGAGGAGGCCTCCTGCACCGCCACCATCGCCTGACCCGGCCCCCAGGCGAGGGGCTGGGCAGGCAGCCAGAGGTCCCGCCGGCCCTCTGGAAGTCTACGATCTGCACTGGCATTACCGCTATCCAGACCACGTTCTGGCCCTCAGTTGAGTATGGGTTTCGGCTGTGTTCCGTTGGGCCCGTGGGGGATGGTGGTGTATTATGGCTGACTTTTGACTTTCATCCCCACTCTGCAGACCAGCTTTTGGACGAGTTCGAGGGCTTCCAGCTGGGCGGCAACCCCACTGCCCGCTTGAGAAACAACGTTTCGTCCAAGCTGACCAGGATCAAGGCGTTCCTGGGGTACATGGCGAAAGGGCACGCCGACCTAGCGAGCCTCCATTTTCTCAATCAGGCCGCGCGAATCCGAGCCTGGTCTGCCCAGCTGGGCCGCACTCGAATGGCGGAGCCCACCCGCCAGCACTACCTGAAGAACGTAGCCCAGTTCTTAGATTATCTCTCGGAAACGCCGCCGGCCTCCTGCCGCCTCTCCAGCACCGCCCTGGTCATGATACGAAGGGAGGTCAGAGCTCTGATTTGCGGCATACGCCGGAACGTCGTGGCACACGAGGTGAGGACCAAGCAGGCTAAACAAGGCAAGTTAATCTCGAAGGCAAGCCTGCTACGCTGTCACCGGACCGCTACCAGAAAAATCCCTGCCCTTCTAGGTGAGTGTTCAAGTCGGTCAGTGTGTTCCCTAAGAGTGTAATCTGTCTAATGGATACGGATCCTGCCTTTTCCAGCTAACCTTGAGTCCAATCTAGACACCAGGCAGCAGTGGCGGTTTTATGGCTTCCTGTGGGGCTACCTGACTTCCATCTCTGGACACCGCTGTGGCGTGTTCCAGAATCTGACCATCCAGGGGGTTGAGGAGGCCTTGAGAAGCTCGGACGGGTCTGCCTACATCATCAACGTGAGTGTAGCTCTGCGGGTGGGGGGCACCGGTGGTATGCGCTCGCTCGCTCACTCATCCGGCCGCTGTGCCTCTGCTTGTTCCATGCCAGATTATGACGCATAAGACGAACCGAGCTTTCGGCGCGGCCCAGTTGTCTCTCAACAAGGAGGAATACAGCTGGTTTCAGAGGTTCTTGAACCTGCGGGCTGGTCTCCCGGGTAGGAGGCAGGCCGTCTATTTTTTTTTTTACCTCCAGACCCAGTACCTGCAAGGCCCTGAATAAGTACTTTCAATCTGCGTGGTGCAGCATGGGGCTTCCAGGGAGACCCACCTTCACTGACGTCCGACCAGCTATTGCAACGCACGTGAGTACGCATGTAACGTCCCCCTTGGAGGCACACGACGGCCAGCGGCTCTGACCCTAAAAGGTTCTGTCTGTCTCTCTCTCAGGCGAAGAATGCACATTCTTCAGAGGATCGCCGGAAGATCGCGTACTTCATGTGTCATGACACCTCAACCTCGGATAAATTCTACGCACTTCACCATGGCCCTCTGCAGGCACACGAGCACCGCAGACTCTTCGAGAGAGCCTTGGTGGAAAAGGAGGAGGAGGAGGATGAGGAGCCGGCGGCGGCGGGCAAAGAAAGCCACCAAGGAAGGGGCGCAAGAGGGCAGACAGTCCCGGGTCACCCCTGGTAAGTCAGTTCCTCTTTGGCATTGATGTGAACAGCAGGGCATATGATTTTGGCTAACCGGTCTCACTGTCTCTTCTTTCCAGGAGGGAACCAGGAGGAGGATGCTGCCATGGCAGCCTGTCACGGGCAAGAGCCAGGGGGCACGGCCGCTCGAACCAACGGATGACTCTGAATCTCCCTGAAGAAATAAAAAAAAAATAATAATGTTTTTCATGAAACAATAAAGTTCATATGGTGTTCAGACATTAATCGCTATGCAGTGTCTTTATTGGGGGCGGGCTGGTGTGTTAAAAAAAGGGGGTCCAGGTTCAGCCTTGGTTTAAAAGCCTATCAGGACAAATGATCCCTCTCTCGGTGTGTTAAATGGGGGCATGTGGGACGCCCCGGTCCAGGTTCAGCCTAGGTTAAAAGCCTATCCAGGACAAATGATCCCTGTTGCAGCACAAGTAGGTGCTAGCCTGGATGAAAAGGTCCAGGTCTGTGCCTGGTTTGAATGGCCATCAGGACAGTAGTCCTACTTTGAGTATTAGCAAGCATCTCCCGGGACGGCTCTGTCCTCTGAGCTGCATAAAGAGGTCAGGCGATGGCTTCCCGAGAGACGGGCTTGACTTCTTGGAGGAAAGCATCTCAGTGACGGCAGATGTACAGCAGATGTTTTATTGTTTTGTCATGCGTGAGGATCACAGAGATTTTTGTAAGGTTTTTGTGGTATGAAGACAACAACCTAGACAAATGAATAACCAAATATAGAATCACCTGCTGTGGCAGTTTATTGTATCCGACATGCCGCTCTGCAAGGAGAAAATGAGCATGGTTCTGATGCGAAGAACTTTGTAGTAAGAAGTTTCTATGTGGACGATGAACTAACTTCAGTCTCCACTTTCGATGAAGCCATCGATCTTTTCAGAAACACACAAAAGATGCTTGCAGAGTCGAATCTAAGATTACATAAAATCGCATCCAACAGTAAAACTGTTGTGGAAGCATTTCCCAAGGAGGATCATGCCAAAGACTTAAAAGACATGGATCTAGAAGTTGATAGTTTGCCTGTCCAACACAGCCGTGACCTCACCTGGAACTTGGAAACTGATAGCTTTAACTTCCATGTGAATCAAGAGGAGAAGCCCTTTACAAGAAGGGGTGTTCTATCCACTTTGAACAGTCTATACGATCCACTTAGATTTCTAGCTCTGGATGTAGTGCGAGGGAAAGTGCTACTCAGAGAACTTTCCTCTGAACAAAGTGACTGGGATGCACCTCTCTCTATAGAAAGACAAGCAGAGTGGAATGAATAGAGATGTTCTTTAACAAAACTGGAACAATTACAGATCAAGAGTAAATGTTTCATTGTCTGACACACAAAAGAAAGAACTGTAGTTCTTCTCAGATGCCTCCACAGTCGCAATAGGAGCAGTAGCTTACCTTTCGGAACCTCATTAGAACACCAAGTAGTGTGTTGTTTAGATCAGGCCCACTAAGTAATGCCTTGTTAAGGGACATTCCTTCAAACTCTGCTCTTGATTCAAGCCCAACCCTGATTGATCAGGTATTTGTGGGTGATACCCACCAAACATGGGAAGGTACCAGTGCTCTTTTTTGTCATCTACAGGAGGGGCATGCTCTGCATGGTCGTTGTCTGTTGTGAATTTGTGAAAGCAGAATCTTTTAATAAGAACTCGGC
Source organism: Danio choprae (assembly GCA_903798125.1). Lineage (NCBI taxonomy): Eukaryota > Metazoa > Chordata > Actinopteri > Cypriniformes > Danionidae > Danio > Danio choprae. Next base: position 84,775 of record CAIGQW010050644.1, read on the forward strand.
ATCGGTGTGGCATTCATTGAAAAATCTCTCAAACTCTCTAACTAATGCAAACCGGCACTCAGTTTAAATACATTTTTTACAGACAGGAGAGACAGGAGAAAACAAAGCATGCAAATGAAAGTGTTGTTGTCAGCAGGGTAAATTGCATTTCACAGCACCGATCTCATCAGCATATAAGTACCCATTCATGATACATTTTAGCATGAAGACAAAGTGTGCAAATGAAATACTGGAGTCAAAAACCCGTCCTGCCACTGGACCAGAGAAGGTGTTACCTAGCCATTTGTTAGATAATAGACACAGCCGTGCTTTGAGCTTACAATTTGCATTACTTTGGAGACATGAAACTGTGTCTCACATAGAGGCTCCACCAGAATGCATTTTACAATGTATTTTATATATTTAAAGAAATTTGTAATCTTTTTGTCAAAAAGTTTTTGCATGAATTCAATGAACTGATGTTTCATCTGTTTTTTTATCAAGGGTTTTACGAAGTGATGTGAGACGCTTCAGAGCCTGATCTCTATTATTCGGCAATCGAGACCTTGGGGAACGGAAGGGTAACGATGCAACCCAGCTATTTGTAGAATCCTGGAGTACATCACTGTCCATGATTTTTATGAAAGCTCTATCCTCCACAGATAACCCACGCATGTTGTCATCTGGTGTTCTCTGGAAGACTGCACAGCCTAAGTTATCAATTTTCCTTATATCTGCTATTCCATCAAAATCTGGTAAGATTAGTGTCTTATTTTGGCATTCCACAAACACAATCCTTTATCTGAATTTGTTTTGGGCATGGTGTGAAATATGACACACAACCATTACTGAGAACATGTGTTCGATAAACATTCACACTCAAAGGTTGATGTGCTGTTCTCAGGCATACTTCACCAGCTATCACTTATCCAAGATCCAGTCGCTGTGCATATGGAGCATCGTTATGTCCAATTTTTTTCTCTCTTTGTGCACCCTCAGGATGTCTCTTCCTAAAAGCAAGAGGATGGAAACATTAGGATCAACATCAGGAATCTGATTAGCAACTTGCCTGAGGTGAGGATAATGTCGAGCCACTTCTGGAGAGGGAATCTCTGTTCTGTCGTCTGCAGCATATCACACTCTATCAATGTTGGCAGTTTAAGTTTTGTATGCCCATCTAGAGATTCTACCACAAAGTTGGTGGCTCTTCGTCCAAAAGTCTGATTCACGCCAGCACAGGTTTTAATAGTGTATGGAGTGAAGTTAGCTTCAATCTTAAAGAGGTTAAAAAACTCTTAGCTAAAGATTTGTTAATTTTGATCAGACAAATTTTGGAACATGATCTTCCATGACCAAATTTGCCACATATCTCTGTGCATTTAGAAGTAACTGAGGTTGGTGAAATCTCAGGCTGCTCCCCGCATTGGTATTTCTCTTTGACAGACTTTTCTGTAGTTAAGACTCAGAGCATTTTATTGGTATTTTGCAGTTTTTTGCGATGTGTTTGTTCGAGTCACAACATCTGAAGCAGATAAAATATTCTTTCAGAAAAGATCTGCGCTCTTCTATTGATTTCTCTCTAAAGGCTTTACACTTCTTTAAAGGATGAGGCTTGCGGTGAATAGGACATTGGCTATCAGGACTTTTAATATGTTTCTGAGGCTGTTTAGACTGCAGGTCTAATGTTGGGCATGCCACCTCTGTTCGATGTACATTTACAGTGTTCCTCCCACTGTATTTGTGTTCAGTTCTGCTTGTTGTTGACAGGTGACTTGAGGGGAATGAAAAACTGGGATCATTCCATATTTTAGCTTGACTTCTCACAAACCGTGAGAAAAAAGCAAAAGGTGGGAAAGCTACTTGATAGTCTTCCTTATATTTAGACCCCTGAACAATTCATTTGTATTGAAGATTTATGGGCAATTTCTCCCCTATAGGATTAACCCCACATGGAGTGTCAAGATATGCAAGACCTGGAAGGTACCCATCAGCCTTTGCACACTCCAGTTCAAGAAGTATATCTCCTAATTCTTGTAATTTGTGGTTGTCCTTGTTTGACAGTTTCGGTATATTCTCAATTTTCTTGAGAAGTGCATTTTCAATCACTTCTGGTGCTCCATAGCACTCCTCCATGCGCTGCCAAGCCATTCTAATTGATGTAGTTGCATTGAGAACATACACAGATCTTATTCTTTTTACTTGTTATGAGGAATCTTTTCCTAACCACTTTACCATCAAATCCAACTCCTCTCTTGCGGTTAGATTCAATTCTCTAGTCGAATTAACAAAAGAAGCTTTCCATGCCCAATAGTTTTCTGGGCAGTCATCATATTTCAGAAGACCAGAACTAACCATTTCACATCTGATCAGGTACTTAGTTAGATCTGATGTCACTTGTGTCTCTGGTACATACTGTGAAGAATGATGAAATGATGTTTGCTTCACAGTCTTAACACTGGTTTCATATGTCCCAGCATTAAATGGGAGTTCTGAGAATGATACTTTTGAGTGCTGATGTACATACTCACGAGTACGCTGAGTAGCATTCATTGGTGATAAGTCAGAAACTTCTTTTACATGAAGCACTCCATTTCCAAGCTCTTCATCTGCTTCCTCGTACGCTGCTGCTTCGGCTGAAGCAACTGCTGCTGCACGTTCAACCTTTAAGATGTGTAAACTTGCATCCAAATCTGCTTTTTGCTTTAGCATACTTGCTTCTAGATCTCCTTTTTGTTTCATCATACTTGCTTCTTTTTGAGCATGTGCTGCAATTGCTTTAGCTCTGGCTCTTATAGCTGCTGAACTTGTGCTGGAATTTTTTTGATGATGACCTGGAGGATAGATCGTCTCTCTATCTGCTGAAGAGGCTCCATGGTCGTCTTCACTTGTTCCTTGTCTTCTTTCGTTTCATCGCTTGATCCTTGTTGTTGCTCCATTGTGAATTGCACTTTATCTTCAGGAGAAGGTAATCTCTTGGATGACCGCAGTATCATAAGCTGTTCATGCAGTAACTTTGTTAAGCTTAGTCTGCAGTGATGATAACTTTTTACTATTCTGCCCTCATGGTCCGTGACGTTGCTCCATTAGACAGATAGCAAACATTTAGTAAACAGTTAGTAAAACTGAAAATAAAGAAATGACACTGTATAAATACACAATACAAGAAAACATAAAATGCAATTATTCTGTTTGATGACAGTCAACTTTGTACTCTAATTCTCCAGTTCTCCTTCAAGTGTTTGTTTTCACATCAAACATAGTCAAGTAATGTAACTTGATACATTCAAAGCTTCATTACAGTGTGATTAACATCATAAATTACTTACAGTCAAATGTTTTTCAGAACTAAACTGTTGAAAGATCGCATTTCTAACGTCCTCATTCACTCTCTTTCGTTTTCTGAACATATCCGGACATCTGCGCTTCCTCCTAGCAATTGCGATTTCAAAATAAAAGTCCCAAAAGAAATAATTCACAATAATCCAAATAAATTAATGAAATAAAATATTTTAAAAAAATACAATTTACATTTCTATGGGCAGCACAATTTCCATACCGCCGATAATCAACACGTTTGTTTTATCCGGGGGGTAGTAAATGATCATCATTCAGACTCTGAGGTATACCTTCAATTAATTTATTGTCATACAATTTGAGCAATTTGTCATACAAAGGCTGCCTATATCTATTTTTTTAGAAACCATATTTACAGCATCCAAAAAAATTGGATGGTCCGCTTATAACACATTCAAATCAAAAACAACCATCTCACGCATATCACTGTACACTGAATTAAAAGCCATAAGGTAGAGTTGTGTAATCGCATAAAAGTCTGCATTTGTTATACACCACCTTGAACTTTTTAATGACTTATTTGTTGTGCAGTGTAAGGTGTTTTTTATTCCTCCCAATGTTGTCGGCTTGGACTAGAATGTATTGAGTGTCATCGCCTGAAGTCACACACCTGTCAACCAGACCAGTCAATGTGTCTAATCTTATTGCTTGGGAGTTTTTAGCATTCAAAGTTATATCCTTATCTTTCATGAAAACTTTACCGCCAGCAGTATGGTATCCATATGACTTGGGGCCGCTGAAACAAAACTCATTGTTATACTCATAATATAATCATTGTCGCCTATTTCATCAGTGGTATCCAGTCACCGTACTTAGACACAAAAATAACGCTATCTGTGTCAGAGTATAATAAATGGTCACCAAGTTTATCCATCAGGTTGTACAATTCCAATCTGTCATGAGTCGTCGTAAAAGCGCCTATAAATACATTGATGTCACAAGTTTCGCAATAACTACCTTCAGGGCCTTGATACTGGATGAGTGCGACATTGTCTGAAATGAATGTGAAATATTTCAATGTGTCAGTTTTGTCGAAAACGATCTAGGTGAATTCTTCAGGGTCTTGCACAAGACGAGTGTGGGGAAAATGCATGGAGAACATCCCCCACAAGGTATTGAGCAAAAGTTTGTTGATTGACTTCTGTATGGGGTTATGACAAATCTTTGAGGAGGCAAGATTAATTCCCTCGTTTTCATAGTACTTATGGATGTCTCTTTTTCTGCATTCGTGACGATGTTTGAACGGTAACCGGAGACTTGTTGTTTCAAGCACAAAAACATTTTAACGCAATCGCTAAACAATCTTGAAAGTCAATCTTGACCACTACATACCCTTTCTCGATCGCTTTTAAAAGTTCAATACTGACCCAGCACCCAGAGAGAGCCCTCTCATTGTCCGTGTGACTACAGCTTGATGTTTAGTTTTCGGCGTGTGCGCACTTTTGGCATAACTTGAGCATGAATTTACTGCTGCATCTGTAAGGGAAGACTGGATGTAGTAATTTACAGGGAAGATACACATTTCAACTTCATCAGGCTGTCATCTGAGAACTCCGAAGGGGACCGCCAACAGGGGGTGGTGTTTGTGGGGCTCAAACCGACAATTGTGTCCATGGTGCAAGCAGCCATTAAATTCTAGACCATACCTTGACCCGTCCTATTCGTAGTATCTGTCTAAAAATATTGACCAATTTGCATTTCGCTAAGATTTAGAGCTTGATGAACGTTTATGTTTCTAGTCTTTTTTACATACTCCAACAATTCGATCGAGACACTTGAGTAATACCTCTTATGTTGTTGAATGTATGCGTTATTATGGGTTAGAGCCATAGTGTAGGCATCGAGATAATGAGTTTTGAAGAGTTTTGTTAATAATGAATTTTCTTAATCTGAAACTCTCTGTAGAGTTTGCTGCTTGTGCCTCTGGACTGCTTTGCTTGTTAATGTATAATTTATGAAAATCTGGTTGATGTGCTAAAGCAGTGTTTCTAAACCCTGTTCCTAAAGGCACATCAACCGTACACATTTTCAACCTCTCCCTAATTAAACACACCTGAATCAACTTATCAGAACATAAGAAGAAATTCCAAAACCTTAAATGAATGAATCAGATAAGGGAGACATCCAAAAATGTACTGTTGGTGTGCCCCCAGGAACAGGGTTAGGAAACACTGTGCAAGACAGAGGTTTTGCTGAGCTGATTCTCACTCTTACACCTCAGGTCCTCAGCCTGCAACCCATACCTGATCAGCTAGCTTAATGCGCTAAGCATTGCATTACTAACACTGAGGTTGTAGGTTTGAAACCAGCGTAGGGCATCTTTCATGAATTTCTTTGAAATATGATTATTCATATTGACACCAGGTTTTATGTGTATCATTGTCAACTCACACTGACCACACCACATTAATTTGGTAACAGTGCCACCTAATGTTAAAACGATTTAAACCAATAAATAATGAATTGATTTAATCATTATTTTCATGATTTTGTGATATTTTAAGTAAATTAAACTTCAAATATATTCAGAAATCATTGTTTGACTTAATCTGAAACTCTCTGTTGAGTTTGCTGCTCATGGCCTCTGGACTGCTTTGTTCACTCCGCCTCTGGACTGTTTTGTTCATTCTGCCCCTGGACTGCTTTGCTTGATAATGTATAATTCTATGAAAATCTGGTTGATGTGCTAGAGCAGTGTTTCCAAACCATGTTACTAAAGGGACACAGATAGTACACATTTTTAACCTGTCCCTAATCAAACACACCTGAATCAACTTATCAGAGTTTTAGAAGAGACTCCAAAACCTGAAACAAATGGATTGGATAAGGGAGACATCCAAATATGTACTGTTGGTGTGCCCCCAAGAACAGACACTGTACTACAAAACTGTTTTGCTGGGCTGATTCTCACTCTTACACCTCATGTCCCCAGCCTGCTACCCATACCTGATCAGCTAACTCAATGTGCTAAGCATTGCATTACCAACACTAAGGTTGAAGGTTTGAAGGTTAGGGCATCGTTCATTTGAAATATGTTTATACATATTGACACCAAATTTTATGTGTGTCATTGTCAACTCACACTGACCACACAACATAAATTTGGTATCAGTGCCACCTACTGGTAAAACGATTTAAACAAACCAATAAAGCATTGATTAATGTAATCATTGTTTTCAGGATTTTCTCATATTTTACGTAAAATAAACTTCAGATGTATTCAGAACTCAATGTTTGACATAATATGAAACTCTCTGTAGAGTTTGCTGCTCATGGCCTCTGGACTGCTTTGCTTGTTAGTTTATAATTGTATGAAAATCTGGTTAATGTGCACAAGCAGTGTTTCCAAACCCTGTTCCTGAAGGCACACCAACAGTAAGGCAAGGCAAGTTTATTTATATAGCACATTTCATACACAGTGGCAAATCAAAGTTCTTTACATAAACAGGAATAAAAGAGACAAGTATAAGAAAATAAAAACAAACAATAAAAGTGATTAAAAACAGATTAAAACAGATTAAAATAGTGTGATCAGTCTTTTAGTCTTGATTTGAACGTGCCTAATGTTGGAGCACATCTGATCATTTCTGGAAGCTGATTCCAGCAGTGGGGGGCATAATAGCTGAAGGCAGATTCACCCTGCTTTGACTGAATTCTTGGAATTTCTAGTTTATGTAGGGACCCCTAAAATATTCTCAGATTATAATATGTTTTTTGTTTATTTCTAACTGTATGTAAATAGTGAATCCAGCATTATTTGATTTTTGTATTTCTATGACACAACATGTTCAGACAGAGTGTATTATTTTGCTGGCCAGTTACTGTTCCTTTAAGGTGACATCATAACGTAAGCTACGTGAGAGCGAGAGAGAAAGGAGCCTCGGATTAAGAAGAGAAGCAGCTGCAGTGCATGATAGTGTTTTTCATATTTTGAAGACGATATATTGCTGGTAATATTAAGGTCTCAAAGTGAAAGTAAAAGTAACTGACTCACACTCTTTTATTTGCTTCTTCAGGTAAAAAGTTTTTTTTTCTCTTTGTTAAGCTTTCTTTTTGTGGTCGTCGTGTATCATACGAGTGCATGCTAGCAGCTAACAACATTTGCCTAAGTAAACTGAACAGTGACTGCACTGATGGAGTTTGTGGGAAAGTTGCTCTGAACTGGACAGATCTGTTTCATTGCCGGTAAATCATAACTTTGTGAGGGATTTCATCATATATTTGGGTTTCATCGGATGGACTTAAGTGACTTTATTCTTGCATTTTGAGAGATCGTTCTGAAACATTACAACAATAAATGTGCACCAACGAACTGGGCCCCAACATCAAAGTATGCACACTAACGTTTTTTGTTTTTTTTGACAGATTGACTATTTGTGACTGACATACTATTTGACTGATTGACTTTGTGACTGTTTTGACTGTGATTTATAAAAAGTTTGTGAACTAGACTGATACCATTGAAATTGTAAAGATTTGGAGTTTAATTTCATTGTTCCTTTTATTTACAATTGTGAAATGATCAGAGTTGATATTGTTTGACTTCAGGCATTGAAGAAGTGTTTAACTTTAGTTTGTATGTGAATTTTTATCTCATCTGTTGATTTGGTGTAAAAAAAAAAGTAAGGAAACAAGAAATATAGAACAAGTGTTCAGTAAAGAACAACACTTAGACTTGTAAGTCTAGTTTACATAATTTATTTTACAGAATAGAGGTGCTTATTTATGACTGAAAAAGTAAATCATTATCTAGTGGGACTCCATTTAAATTGTTAATTTTTCTTTATTCTAATGTTGTTGTTTTTCTTGTGGCTTAGAAAAAGACCTGATTCTTTTATTTAATTAAAAATTTTTCACTTTAAACAAAACTGTAATAAATTGTTATTCTTTTTCTTTAAACTTAAATTTGATATCTCATATTAAATTAATTTTACGAAAACCTTAAATATATACAAACTGTACAGTTTAATTCAGTTACAACTAAATTTTAAAAATATCAAGGAGTAAAAATACTGGCCAAATTCACCATTTAACTGCTGGGAACCCAGGTATTTCTGATTAGTATATTAAAAAAGAATTCTTAGGGTTAAGAAAGGGGTTACATTTTTGGAGGCACTGCTGGGATTTAGTTTTTTTCCTTGTTTACCAGATGTTTTTGTAAATTTTTTAGCATAAAAAAATTATTAGAAATAGTGTTAATTATTATTGATATATTTTTTGGCTTATTTTGCATAGTAATTCACTAGGTGAAGTATGGATCTCTCTCAGAGTGAAGTTTCACAAACTAATTTCGAGAGGAGCACGTGATATGATTGATCGCAGCCGGTCTCTCATCTGTAATCACTAGTAAGCCAATCAGATTAATACAAACTCCCTATAAGTAGCCTGTCAAAAAACTACTCTCTTATCTTCGTTTTCGAAGAATGCTTCCCGCTACAAACGCTCCAGCATCACATCATTTAACTTATCGATGCGGAAGAACAACCAAACAATAACATAACTTCAGCCAGAGCCCAGCTCTCCCCGAAACTTCAGCCGCAGCCCAGCGCCACCCAGCCTCGCCAACATACGAGCAGTTCTACAATCGAGCCTGAGGTCCCGCAAGACGGAACCGGTGTAACACCGGCCCACCAGCTCTTCCTCCATCCAACAACAACGAGGTCAAAACATCTTCTTCTCCATCTACTTCAAGCAACTACATAACTCCACTTGACTCATCCTTCACATCAGCAATCTCCAGCCAACGAATTCTGCCTAAACTCTCAGACGTCGATATCCACTATTCCAAACCATTGCAATGAAGCCGAACTCTCCCATACCGATCCACCCGCGTTACATAGCATGAATTAAGGAGAAACTTTGCCAAAATAACGACTCACCAACAAAGACCAAACATTTTTATACACCTTCCGAAACCAGAGACTTGCGTGACCAGAACGACACTAGCGTCATCTGTCAATACTGGCATCAACCACAAGATAATAACGAAATAAACCTACCTCACAAGCCTCCCGCCTGCCCAGAGATATATAACCTTCCAACAGCATGGAGCAGTTCGACTACACGGGGTCCAGGCAATCCAATTGCGTAAAACATCAGTCCAAAAAAAAACCCATTCATGCATCAACAGCCACGGAAAGCATTGCTGTCACCCAGACTAGTCACTCAAACGCGTTCTATAGAGTAGCGTTTTTACATGTAAACAAAAAAAGTCCCAAAATGGCAGCCGATCTTGATTGACAGTTCGTTCAACCAATAGCTGAAAGGAGAAGCGCCGCCATCCAAAGAGTTCCCAGGACCCAGATAGTCCCGCCTTCTCTCTTGAAAGTTATGAATGACCCCGTTGCAAACTCGTATAATGACTTTGGCCAGATATGCTCGTGACTCTAATCATGTTAAGATTGCAAGGGCAATGCTGTTTAAGCATGGTTTAAATTAAATGATGTCACCATTCTTAAAATTATTGATTAGACGACAGCAGTTAATTTATATATATTTTTCATTATTATTTATATTAACTAGATCCAAAAAAAAACACTGCCACATTTGATAGAATTAGGAATTAGAACTTGTGAAAGATTAATTTGCAGATAGCAAACAAAGTATAGAAGTCCTATCATAAGGCAATAGTGACTTATGTCCATACACATGAGCGTCACGAGCCACTAGTGTGATAAGCAAGTTTACAATGGCAAGTCGGTTGGATGTGAAAACGACAAAGAAACAAACTCCCCGCTTGACTGCTATGACTAGGAGGAGGATATTCCTGACAAATGGAGTTGACTGGGCAATAGATACAATTGCATTTTAAGCAAATTTCAATATCACTAAAGGGGTTTAAACTCCAATCCACTATCACTCTACCTACTCAGTCTTCAAGAGGTACTCCCAGGACCACCAGCCAAGCCACGCCCCATATCCTCAGCTCTCCAACCATCCACCATCCTGTGGGGGGACGAATGCCCACCTCTATCATCCTTGCACTTTGCGATAACGAAGTCTCGTACCATGCGCTAACAAAGTGCTTCCATTCACAGTTGCTCATGCCCCTTTTTAAGACTCCTCGCATGGATATCAGCTAAAACAATTCATTAAGTGTGCTGTACATCTACTTTGTTATAAAAATCATATTTCTGATTCTCTCTTGTTTTTTCATTTCAGAGATTAAGACAGTCGACTCCAGAAGCTGACCCTCATCCACACCGTCCCTCGTTATTCAGAAATTATACTTTGAAATGTTTCCCCTACATCACTTCTGCCCAACTCCTATATCTCCCCCGTCCCCTCCACCCCCACAACCTATTACATTCCTCATCCACTCTAAATGCTTTAACACTCTACGCAAAGGATACATTTCCACTCACACAGCCGCACCCTCTGCCATGTTCATATTAGCCTTTTTGGGTTTTTGACATGTTCTAAACTAACACCAAATTTCATCCCCACAATCCACCTCACCATCTGATCTAATTTGCAGGATAAAGAAACTCTATCTTTCTTTATTAAGCAAAGCAAACAGATCAATTACGCAAAGGACACTTCATTTACATATTCAACGTCCCATCCCTTACAAGCCCATTCCAATCACTTCTAGCATACTTACACTATAGGAAAACACTAAGTCGCCTTATTCGGACTTCAGCCAAAAAACAATTCATCATAATTGCTATTCATGTTCCTGGTTTTTATAACCAAATCACTGACTCTCTCTCTCGTTTTTCATTCAAGAGATTCAGACGGCTGGCACCAGAAGCAGAGCCACATCCGACTCCCATCCCTCCTTATTCAGAGATGATATTCCCATAAATCACCCCATGCACAAGATCCTTAGCTCTTATTTTACAAGCAGTAGCCCCCAGAACACTACAATCGTACCTCACTGCATGGAAAGCATTTAAACAGTTCCATTCCCCGTGCAACACAGCTCATGTATGGCTCCACATCTGATTCCATAGCCAATACCCAAACCAGGCTTCTTATTAAAGGCATTCAAGCAGCACACAAAGGGCTATGACAACAATACATACAAACACTGGGAAGGTGGTCACGACGCCTTCAAATCCTACATTTGCCTTAGTCACAACCATCTCAAAGAAGCCCAGAAGACCCTCAGCAGCCGACACCCCATTCCCAGTACAGAAGCTACAGTAAATCTCCAAAGGCGAAGGCATAACCCAGCCACGTCATACTCTCAAGGGCTAGGGCACGACCCAGCTACATCAACCTCCCAAGGGCGAGGCCATGACCCAGCCACTTAAACCCCCCGTCCCCCCGGCCCGTTGCCGCTGGAGCCTTCACTGCCCCCTCCTCTATCCCTGACTCCAGCCGGACCCCGCCCCCCCCATGGCTCTGACTCCCGCAGGAGTGTTACCCCGAGTCTCGACTCTCGCAAGAGTCATCTCATTGCCCCCCCCCCCTGGGCCCTAGCTTTATACAATATTATATAACTTTATTATTATTAATGTTATATAATATAGCATTATTTTCTTTCTTTTTATTTTCATTTATATATATATATATATATCTATATGCACCCACGTATATAAATATATATTTATATATAGTGCTGCCACTCTCATGCTCTCGCTCCCGCAGGAGCGTTCCCAGAGCACCATCCTCGCCCGTCACCCTCCAGCAGGAGTCTCCACCGCCCTCTCACTTTCCCCGACTTCCGCTGGAGTTAACCAATATAGCTCTACCAACCAGAGCCCTGATTCATGCCCGAGTCACATCTTAGCCCCTCCCCGGCCCTAGCTTATATTTATATATTTTTTATTTACACACTCATTTCTCATTTCTATGTGCACCCACGCACATAAATATATATTTATATATAGTGCCGTCACTCCCCAGCTCTAGCTCCCGCAGGAGCAATCCCTGAGCATCCGACTCACACTCCAGCTGGAGTCTTCAACCTCCCTTCCTCTACCCTGATTCCAGCTGGAGAAGGCACGTACATATATAGCTCTAACTCCCGCAGGAGTGCCCACAAGCTTGACTCCCGCAGGAGTCCTTACATTGCCCCTCCCAGGCCCTAGATTACCCCATT
>CAIGQW010050644.1:134914-160704 GCA_903798125.1 Danio choprae
TTTTTTTTTTTTTTTTTTTTTTTTTTTTTTTTTTACTACTGTTTACTGTGTTTACTATGTTTGTATTATATATGTATGTTCTTTTTAATGTAAACTTTAGAAATGCTTTGGCAATACATTTGTTATATTTGTCATGCCAATAAAGCAATTATTGAATTGAATTGAGAGAGAGAGAGAGAGAGCACCCACACAGATTAATCAATCTTTCTTTTGCGTGATACCATATATTAACCAAACATACTTCTTTCTTACTGTGTTGCATACTTCTTAAAAGGAACTGCTGACAAGACGGAAACGGCAAAAGAAGAATAAAAATTGTGTGGGGGGCCTTGCTCCAGATTTCCTGTAACAAGAAGTCTAGACATGTTTACTGTTAGCTGGATGCTTGTAGTAGTTGTGAAATATATTGAAGGTGAATTAACTGTTCAGTTCTGGTATGCAGAGAAGGGTTGCAGAAAGAGGAAGTGTGTTTGGCTGCAACAGCCAAAGAACTGCAGAAACTAGTCACTTGATTGACATGTGACATTACATCAAAACTCCACCTGTTAATATCAGCTGTGTATAAATGCTGGAGTCCGGGAAATGTAAATTTCCTGTACACACGTACAAAACCAATTACAACACAATATAAAGGGTGCAGTTAGACGCAAGTAAATAAAGTGTACGATGCACGTAAGAGAAAACACGCAATACAGCAAACAAACTGGAAATGAAAGCAAGAAAAGCAATAAAGTGAAAAGCACAAGCAAGAGTGTATAATAACTACAACTGTGTGTTGTTTACACGTGAGACGCGAGTTGCGACACTGGGATCATGGAAAAGATTTAGCTAGTAATTTGATCGACAAATTACTAGCAATTTGATGAGTTTATAGTCTTGATATGGGATTGCAAACCGTTATATAAGACATAGAAAACAGGTAAAAAGTGAGCTAAAAAGTGGGCTAACAATACTTACAACTAGACTGTTAAAATATGTTAGCCGTGATGCTAAAACAATGTGCTCACGGTGGTAGTATTTAATATTTATGATATGTCTGTAATCCTACCCACTTAAAGCAATACTAAACTGCACTGAAAAAAACGTCAAACGAAACGTGTCATACGAAATCATCCAAAGCAAAGTCATGCCATGCAGTAGAAAAGAATTGCTGGACTTTATGCCATCATCAGCCACCAGATGTCACCAAAGACACCATATTTTTAGGTTTTGGTTGGTTTGAAGTGACTGCAGTGGTATTTTTGCTGACGTACTGTAAAAGAAAAATGAACTGTAACACAAAAATAAGCATATATCTTTACATAAACACTCATAAAATGAAAACTGTGCAAAATACTTTTCTTTCACAAAAACACAAAAAGAGGACTTGGCAAAAAAACAAAAAAAAACTAAAACTTAAGTCCTCTTTAAATCCAACTCCATTGGATATGAATGGGGAATTCTAAAACTTTTAGAGGAATGTAAATAATAATATTTATTATTTAAAATTATTATTATAAAAAATGTATAGATTTAATTTTTTCAAAGACCAACATATGACATTTGTTTAAAAAACAATTGGGTTCACACCTGGGATCGTAATGCCCAAAAAGATTCACAATGGAAAGATTAAGCACTGCAGTATAAGGTATGCTTGAGGTTAAGTGAATCCCCATTTGTTCCCCAGACCGATGAAAGAGAACAACTAAAACTAAATTACATTTTAAACGTTGTTCTGTGCCTTTTTATTTACATTTTTCTCACAATTATTTGAAGTACAGACAATTTAAGGACAGATTACTTTATAATTGCTAATGTGTTCAGTCTACTATTACACTTACTATTATTTTGGGGAAAGAAATTTAACTGATATAACAAAATGCTTGACATAAAAACAAAAATCACACTGATTTCTACAAAAACACTATAACATTAAGTATCACTAATTAAGAAATGTAAACCACATTTTAAAACCATCTTTATTATAGAAGATAATAATAAACTTGAAACTGTAAATCAAATAAATTGTTTGGTAAACCCAACAAATGCCCAATTATCAAACACATTGTATTAATGGTGGACCTATTGATTCCTACCCAGAGAATCCACATTTATCATTCTTTCTCCTGTTACATATGCAAATATATCCTCATATACATGAAATACAGCTAAACTACAGCAAAAGCTAGGAGTTTAAAAGCAGAAGACAGTACTTTAATAATGTGTTTGTGTGTATAGATGTCACTGTTACAACCTCTATGTGCTTGCAGCCACCACTGTATTGTGTGTTTGTGACATGTATTTGTGTATCTGTGTGAGTGTTTGTTTTTAAGCACTATGATAAGCCTCAAGCTACATTTATTGTTGATCTGTACCCTGATGGCATAAGCAAGAGTGAGGGTGTCAATGTGGCAATTGTGTGCTTGTGGCTGGTGATTCTGAACATTCCAGCTTGACTGCAGACTCCATGCTGATAGGTGAGGTAGAAGAGGAAAGGACACCAGAGCCCTTATTATCCATTGATGAAGAAGATGAAGGCAAAGACACCACAATATATTTCTGGATTGGGCGTGAGCTGCCCAAAGCACCTGGATTTCCAGACTCCAATTTGACGAGTGGCTGTAGAGATGTTGGTGTGCTGGGGACTGTACTTGTGACAGGTGATCCAGACTGAGAGGAGCTGAGAGTAATTACCTAGAAGAAAAGCTTATGTCAACAATTACAAAAGAATTTACACGTTTTCTGCAGAAACTGTCAGTCAGCAGTTCCACTGGCAGAAATAAAATGTTCCACTAGCAGAAATAAAAAGTGTTCTGTCGTTGCATAGATGAAGAGTTGGAGCATAGATGGCATTTAAGTAAAGCGTCCGGTGCATATGAAGAGAATTTCTAGAGGTGGTTTGTCAGTCCCCACTTTTCACTTTGTGAAGCCAAAAGGCTTTGGCACTCATATATGCATTCTTTGTCGACATCCTTATGAGTTTGTTGCAATTTGCCGCTATTTGGAGGCGAACAGACGACATTAAAAGACATAAAAGCACAGTCTTTAGCAGAGTAGCTGCTATGTCTGATCACGCTGCCATCTTGGAATTCAGTACTAGTTATTATGGTGTTATACTAGTGTTATACTAGACTGTACTAGTTATAACATTATAATGAGACATTTTTGGTGCATTAAAAAGTGAGTGCATATATGAATATATGAAACATATATGAAACCTTCTGACAAGCTAATCCAGCACAAACTGGTGCTTAAATGTAAAAATGCAGTATTTGAACCTCATAAATAAAAATAAAAAATGAGAGAAATAACTGGATTTACATTTAAGCACTGGTTTCAACATTGGCAAAACACCAAAGCTTATGTGATAATTACCTTTCTTCAGTTGTGATGTCATCATGCACACCAATTTATTGGTAAAAACTAGTTGTTGAGAACAAAAAACTGGGAACTTGACTTATGACATGGTAAACCATAGTTTATACTATGCATTAAGGCATTCTCTAAATATAAAATAGGTTTCTATTTTTTACTCCCAAGCTCTTCAGAAAAAAGTAAAACTATTTTTATTTTAATTAAAAACAAACGTACAATAAAAGGTTTTCTTTTGTATGTGGGAAAACAATCTGCCGACTTTCTTTTGTGAAATTACATACCTGTATGACACAAATTACTTTAAAACTCTTACCTGCTGTGTGGATGCAGCCCCTGCACTTGTTGCCATAACAATATACTTTGTTGCTGGGGGTGATGGCTGGGTGGGTGTTCCAGGTCGAGTAGACATGAGGGTAAGTGAACTGGGTACTTTAATTATGCTGGGTGTACGTGAACCACCTGATGTTGACAATCCACTCTGAGACATTGTCAAAGTCGGACGTGGCTGTAGACAGACAGAGAAATTAGGTTTGATGTGAATGATTTTAACAAGTATGACAAATATTTTATTTTAGATTTACTCACCTGTGTGATAGTAAGTGTGGTTCTGTTAACAGTTTGGGCCTGAAACGCAGCCTGTGCACGGGCCTTCACCACATGTGAACAAAGCATAGTGCCCAGATAACCATAATCTGCTTTGTATTGCTCCACCAGATCTGGGACCGGCCTAGTTTTAGCAACCACACTTGCACAATGTTTCTAAACACAGAGACCAGAGAGAATTAAATTTTCTAATAAATCATGCATGTGATCAGCACAAAACAGAAAATAATATTTTATTATCCAATAATAATTCATGATGTTATCACATATTTTAAATGATAACTAGTGGGTTTTTGTTTGTCCACCCGCCTCTTGAGGCTACATATATATAGATTTACATATATATATTTACATATATATATATAAAATACACACAGTGCATCCGGAAAGTATTTATAGCACTTCACTTTTTCCACATTTCTTATGTTACAGCCTTATTCCAAAATAGATTAAATTTATTTATTTCCTCAAAATTTTACACACAATACCCCCTAATGACAATGTGAAAAAAGTGTGTTTAATTTTATTGTGTTTAAATTTGTTGCAAATTTATTAAAAATAAAAAACCTGAAAAAAAAAATCACATGTACATAACTATTCACAGCCTTTGCCGTGAAGCTCTAAATTGAGCTCAGGTACATTCTGTCTCCACTGATCTTGAGATGTTTCAGCAGCTTAATTGGAGTTCACCTGTGGTAAATTCAGTTGATTGGACTTGATTTGAAAAGGCATACCCCTGTCTATATAAGGTCCCAGGGTTGACAGTGCATGTCAAAGCACAAACCAAGCATGAAGACAAAAGAATTGTCTGTAGACCTTTCGAGACAGGATTGTCTCGAGGCACAAGGCTGGGAAATGTTACAGAAATATTTCTGCTGCTCTGAAAGTTCCAATGAGCACAGTGGCCTCCATCATCCGTAAGTGGAAGATGTTTGGAACCACCTGCACTCTTCCTAGAGCTGGCCGGCCATCTAAGCTGAGAGATTGGGTCGAAGGGCCTTAGTCAGGGAGGTGATCAATAACCCGATGGTCACTCTCTCTGTCTGAGCTCCAGCGTTCTTCTGTGGAGAGAGGAGAACCTTACAGAAGGACAACCATCTTTGCAGCAATCCACCAATCAGGCCTGTGTGGTAGAGTGGCCAGACGGAAACCACTCCTTAGTAAAGGGCACATAGCATCCTGCCTGGAATTTGCCAAAAGGCATCTGAAAGACTCTCAGACCATAAAAAATAAAATTCTCTGGTCTCTTTGGATTGAATGCCAGGCGTTACGTTTGAAGAAAACCAGGCACCGCTCATCACCAGGTTAATACCATCCCTACAGTGAAGCATGGTGGTGGCAGCATCATGCTGTGGAGATCAGGTTAAAAGGAAAGATAAATGCAGCAATGTACAGAGACATCCTGAATGAAAACCTGCTTCAGAGTGCTCTTGACCACAGACTGGGATGGCGGTTCATCTTCCAGCAGGACAATGACCCAAAGCACACTGCCAAAATATCAATGGAGTGGCTTCACAACAACTCAGTGAATGTCCTTGAGTGGCCCAGCCAGGCCCCAGACCTAAATCTTATTGATCCTCTCAGGACAGATATGAAAATGGCTGTACACCATCACTTCCCATCCAACCTGATAGAGCTTGAAAGGTACTGCAAAGAGAAATAGGCAAAAATTCCCAAAGACAGGTGTGCCAAGCTTGTGGCATCATATTCCAAAAGACTTGAGGCTGTAATTGCTGCCAAAGGTGTGTCAACAAAGTATTGAGCAAAGGCTATGAATATTTATTTACATGTGATTTTTCAGGTTTTTTATTTTTAATAAATTTGCAACAATTTCAAAAATATATTTTTTCACATTGTCATTATGGGGTATTGTGTGTAGAATTTTGAGGAAATTAATGAATTTAATCCATTTTGGAATAAGGCTGTAACATAAAGAAATGTGGAAAAAGTGAAGCGCTATGAATACTTTCCGGATGCACTGTATGCAAGGTGACATGGGGCCATTAATAGTTTTTTTTTCTTTTTTAAAACATAATTATAATTTGAAGGAGAACATTGACAGTTTGAAAACTGAATTGAACAAACTAAATTATTTAAAAATCTTGCATGAGTTAATTTACATCCTGGGGCAAAATTATATTTATTATAATTTTAGTGATCTGCTTGAGGTAGGTCAATTTATTTTTATGCTTTTGATGAAGTAGCACTTAACTTAAGAGCCCTTTAAACCATGCGCCGGACCGTGTCTTTAAATAAATTATTATTTAGGCCTATTTAATTATTCATTTATTATTTATGTACAATATTTAAGACATAAAATGAGAAAATAAAATAACCAACAAAGAAGATGTAAATGAAAGCATAAATGAAAAAGCTAATTTATTGACTGTCTTAGTCCTATCACTTTAAAATAACAAACACTGTACATCTCTCTATATTTAGGCTAAAACACTGCTTTATTTATTTGTTTGTTTATTTGTGTATGTATGTTTATACTTTAATTTTAGTTGTCTTTTATTTATTTAATTTTACTTTCCAAAATGAATCCTCATTGCCCTTAAGTTTACAATAATAAAGCTCGTTAACAAGTTTTAATGAATAATGAAGGAATTATAATGCTTTGTTTCATTATTTAATCTTCAATTACAAGTAGCAGGGTATTTACAGCTACTGTGTATTTCTATCCGTTCCCCCGTCCCTTTGTGTCCCCTGGCGGCATAGTCGCAAACTGCTGTTACACCTAAAAACAGGTTTTTAATCCACCTGCAGCGGTAATGGTCCTTTTGAAGTGTCACCCACTGTCAGAGCAAATGAGAATCATGACATCAAAGGAACTGCCTTAAGAGCTCAGAGACAGAACTGTGGCAAGGCACAGATCTGGCCAAGGTTACAAAAAAAAATTCTGCTGCACTTAAGGTTCTTCATAATCCTTAAATGGAAGACATTTGGAACAACCAAAACCCTTCATAGAGCTGGCTATCTAGCCAAACTGAGCTATTGGGGGAGAAGAGCATTGGTGAGAGGTAAAGAAGAACCCAAAGATCACTGTGGGTGAGCTCTAGAGATGCAATCAGGAGACAGAAAAATGTTGTAGAAAGTCAACCATCACTGCAGCCCTCCACTAGTCGGGACTTTATGGCAGAATGGCCAGACGGAAGCCTCTCCTCAGTGGAGTTTGCTGAAAAATACCTGAAGGACTCCAAGATGGTGAGAAACAAGATTCTCTGGTCAGATTAGACCAATATAGAACTTTTTGGACTTAATTACCTGGGCAGGTAAATCCTCCTTATCTCAAAAGGTGCTATGCTTAAAAAAAAAGAAAAAAGAAAAAAAACCAAATTGCTGGTTTTATCCCAGTTTGGATTGAGTGGGTGGTGTAGGACCAGCAGGTTAAACATTAGCAAGACCTGCATGCACCCACAATTCTTATCGCAACTTTCATGAGAGAGAAGTGCTCTTTGTGTGTTATGCTCGGTCATGCTGCAAAAGTATACCTTGGATGCAAATGTGCTTTGTTTCAAACAGAGGAAGCCGTGCCCAGGAAGCTATTAATAAATAAAGAAGCTATTTTTGTTTCATGCATATACAAAAGTATTTTTGTAGCTTCATAATACTCCAATTAAACCACTTTAGAAACATGGACTCTGTTCAGGATGTTTTGGTACCTTTCTGGACTTTGAATGAGACAGAAACATTGCTGTCTATGAAGGATCAGGGAGCTCTTGAATTTAATATAAAATACCTTAATTTATGTTTTGAAAATGACCGAAGATCTCTGGGGTTTGGAATAAATAACTGAATTTTCATTTTGGTTTAACTAAACCTTTAATTGAATGCCAGTAATCACGCAAGAAAGGAATAAAAAAAAAAATAGAGATTTTTCTTATGAAGAAGAGATCATTTTCGTATGACCGGCCAGTCAATCTTGCCAATTTCAGCTGGTTCGGTTTGTTAGCACCTGCACTTGCAGTGTAACAAACATGCAAAAAAAAAAGAAATCAGTAAGGGGCAAAAACTTTTTCATTGATTTTTATTAATTGTACAGGCCCCAGGATTTTAGTTCAGCCTTCAATTCTATCAAATCTTCTATTGGATTCAAGCCAGGTGATTAGACCATTCTAGCAGGTCTATTTCCTTTTTTTCTGAAACCAGTTGAGAATGTCCCTGGCTGTGTTTGGGATTCTTGTCTTGCTGAAATGTCCACCCTGACTTTATCTTCATCAACCTGGCAATGTAGGTTGTTGATACTAAAGTAGCTAATATTAATTTAAACTGATGAGGGGCAGGATTGAGAATCTACTGAGCGATTTAAGTTGCTGGCCTGACTTTTCATGCCTTTTACCCCCCCTTTTATTCATATGTTTAATACTTTTCCCTGAATCATTTGATTTTATTATGCATAACGTAATTTCTAAACTAATTAGTTTTGTTTTCTCTGTATGCATAGATTATATTGGTTGGTACTGACATCTGGTAAAAGTCAGCATCACCTTTACAAATATTTTTGTCAGATAAACATTGAAATGTGTTCAATATTTATTTCACCCGCTATATAATGCAGAGATGTGGTGATGCAGCATGAATCTGCTTTTCCAAGTTAAACCACAAATGTTCAACTGAGCTGATGTCAGAATTTGAAGGCCAAGGCATAAACAAATTCATCTGTGTGGTCTTTGAACATTTTTGTCCTGTTGCCATGAATTATTCCAATTGGTCCAGAACATTATTTAGACACCTTTTCAGCAGGGATTGTGCTATTGATATAATGTGGCTTAACCCTCTGGTTACCTAGACATTGGAATCAGACTTGTGCCCTCTTCCTAGTCAAAAGTGACCAAAGATCTGCAAATTAACTTTTTTTTCCACCAGGAAAATCATTCTAATTTATTTTTTGTTTAATAACATTTTATCTTGTTATTAAAAAAAAAATAAAACCTCCTCCATTAACCACCACCTTGTCGTGGTAGAGGGGTTTGAGTGCCTGAGTGATCCTAAGAGCTATGTTGTCAGGGGCTAATGCCCCTGATAGGGTCTCTCAAGGCAAAAAGGTCTTAAGTGACAGGTCAGACTTAGTGCGGTTCAAAAACCCTTTATGAGCACAAAAAGATCAAGGACCGTGACGTCTCCCGGTATGGCGCAACCAGGGCCCCACCCTGGAGCCAGGGTGCTTATAGCTGACCAACTTAGCCACCATGTGTTGGAGTTTTCCATGATGAATGAAAGTGTCACCTCCCTGCACCTTTGGGTCAGGAATAGGTCTCTCACTGTAGTTTGTGCCTATGGGCCAAACACCAGTGCAGAGTATACAGACCTTTTGGAGTCCTTGGGAGGGGTGCTGGAATGTGCTCAGACTGAGGACTCCATTGTTCTACTTGAGGACTTCAATGCCCTCGTGGGTAATGACAGTGATAGCTGGAGAGGCGTGATTGGGAGGAACGGCCTCCCTGATCTGAATCCGAGGGGTGTTCTGTTATTGGCTTTCTGCGCTAATCACAGTTTGTCCATAACGAACACCATGTCCGAGCACAAGGGTGTCCATCAGTGCACATGGCACCAGGACACCCTAGGGAAGAGGTCGAGGATCGACTTTGTGGTTGTATTATCCAATCTCTGACCATGTGTCTTGGACACTCTGGTAAAGAGAGGGGCAAAGCTGTCAACTTGGATCCGCTGGCAGAGAGGAAAGCTGGATAGACCTGGCAGGCCTAAACACATTGTGAATGTCCAAACGTATTGTGAAAGTCCTCTAGAAATGTCTGGCTGAACCTAAAGTCAGAGGGATTTTCAACTCTCACCTCCGGAAGAGCTTTGACCAGATCCCAAGGGAGGCTGGAGACATTGAGACCATCTAGAGAAAACACTACCGGTCGGCCCCAAAGAGATTCTGGCAAACTGTCCGGCACCTCAGAAAGGGAAAGCAGCTCCACACCAACACTGTTTACAGTGGAAGAGGGTAGCTGTTGACCTCGACTGTTGGATGTTGTTGGATGGTGAAAGGAATACTTTAAAGATTTCCTCTACCCTGCTGACATGTCTTTCATTGAGAAAACAGAGACGTGGGATGCAGGGGTGGAATCACCCATCACCCAAGCTGAGGTCACTGAGGTAGTGTGCAAGCTCTGCAGTGGGAAAGCAGTGAGGGTTGATGAGTCCACCCCTGCATCCCCAGTCTCTGCTTCCTCAATAAGTTTTGTTTGATATTGTTATATTTGAATTATTTCATTTACAAAAACAACAAACCACAAGAAATTTAAAATATTTGTAGTCTAACGTTTGCATTTGTAGCCATTTGTTTTTCTCAGTTTTACTCAAATTTCAACATGGTTTTACAACAATAAAATCCCAGGGCTTTTGTACTTTCATGGTAAACCACAAAATAATAATAATAATGGGTGAGGTACATTATTTATAGATTAACCGTGTTTTTGTAGTTACATATGGTACATATGGTAATCATTCCTGTTTAAACAAATAAATAGCATTTTTTTCTGCAACATTTTACTGACTCAATTTTAGTTAATTAACAGAACTTTTTATTTTATTTAAGTTATTATGCACAAAACACCTGGGATTAGAACAAGTGTCTGAAGTTACTGTATATGATGTATAAGATATTTGACACACAACACCTGAAATCGGGACAGCTATCTGATGTTAAATATAAAAGTGATCATACACAAAGCACCTTGGATCAGAACAGGTATGTGATAAATTATATAAATGTGATCATACACGAAACACCTAGTATCAAGGAATGTATCTGAAGTCACAGTATATGATGTATAAATTATTTGACACAAAACACCTGGAATCAGGACAGGTATCTGATGATAAATAATATAAAAATGATCATATATGAAACACCTGCGATCAGGATAGGTATTTGATGTTAAATAATAAAAAAGTGATCATACACGAAACACCTGGTATCAGGACAGATACCTGATGTTAAATAATATAAAAGTAACCATACACAAAACACCTGGGATCAGGACAGGTATTTGATGTTAAAAAAAGAAAAGTGATCATACACGAAACACCTGGGATCAGGAGAGGTATCTGATGTTAAATAATATATAAGTGATCATACACGAAACACCTGGGATCAGGACAGTTATCTTATGTTATAACAGTATTAATATAATCTGACTGGTATCTTAATATAAAATACACTAGTTTCACATGAAACGCTTGCAATAAGGACAGGTTTTTTAAAAGTACTGCATATAAAAGGCATTGGACTCAAAACCCCTGCGATCACGTACAGGTATCTGAAACAATCGGCTGTTTTCACAACCTGCATGTGATCCATGGCCTATGCAAATTCACAAATAGCTTATACCTGATGACATAGTAGCGATTACAATGTACTGAAACCCTTGGAAAAAAGTGCCTGCCTACAAAGATCATGAATCCATTTACATTCTCTTTGCACGAATTTAAGCTCCAAGTCTCCACTTTTTCGAAGCTGCATTATTATTGTAGTTCATATCTGCAACAGAATGCAATGCTTCATTAAAGGAGATTTCAAATCTTTTCTTGTGATGCAAATAAGTGCAAATAATTCATGTTCTAACTGGTCTACTGGTTTTTCTTATGTATTATTATTATTATTATTATTTGCAGGTACAAGTTAATAAATAGACTACATTAGTAGATGCACAAGTGGTGAAATGTCTAATATTATATATACGGTCTGTCACATATCTTCTTATTTTTAGAAATATACTTGCATGCAGCACATTTTTGAAAGAATTTTTTTATTGGGGTTTTCTTAAGCACACTAATGATAAGAGAGAGTATGAATTTGCAGTTACTATGAAAATTCCCAGGTTGATGTCAACAGAAGGACCAGAACTCCAAATGATGAAGCAGATGCTCAGACATTCATTGAAGATTACGACAACAAACTAATTTATTTTCAGTGAATTAAATTCCATGGATCAATTATTCACCTTAGGAATTACAATGTGAGCAAGCAAAGCAAACATGGTAAAATAAGATTTTAAGTGGACTTTAATCTCCCATATGTTTTGAATATGTTGTGATAAAAATAACAGAAAAAAGGGTTTTGATTTAACTCTTGTTTATGTATCAGATATGTGTTCATGTAGTGATTTTATATTAGATGAAACTTGCATTCTCTAGTGTGTAGAAATAAAAATGGATATAATCAACTTCCAAATTCCACTCCCATAATAAACACCCTACGGGGATTTTCACTGCCTCTCTGTGTTCGTGTGATCTCTCACATCGTTACACTGGTGGAGAATGCGGAGCTTTTGAGGGGTCGCACGTGACACAGGTAACTAACATCTGGTGTTTTCCCCGTAGGGTCCCGCTCTCTCTCTCCCACTGCTTACCACCAGCACCTAGCTGAAGATGGTCGTCATTCGCTGCCAGGAGCGAAGAGGAGAGGCAGGCGGTCAAAACCCCTCTGGAGTTTTCGGCCTTCCCAAGCCAAAATGGAGAGTGTGCGAAGCGACGCTTCCAGCAGTGGGCGCTGGACAAGCGCACCTCAGCCAAAGAGCAGGGCAAAGCTCTAATAGATCTGGCCTGCCTTTGGCTGCTTGAAGACCGTCCATCAGCCGCTCAGGTAGTCGAAAGGCTGGTGATTGACGGCCTGCTGCAGGCGTTGCCCTCCCAGTGACGACAACACGTCCTGCACCGCAAGCCTGCCACTTGGCCAGAGCTGATGGAAGGCATCGAGCTGGCGGAAGCATCAGAGCCCCAGGATGCTAGAGAGAGAGTGGAGGAAACTCAGAAATGGCAACCTGCGAAGGGCACCACACGTCCAGTACAAGACAGCAAGACCCACCCACCACCGCGAGCGACAGGAGGGGTGAGAGTTGCGTCTCCCCTCCCTCAGACACTTCACTGCAGGTCACGGCTGGAGGTTCTCTACACGAAGAGCAGCGAGTGAATAGGAGCCTCCGGAAGTGCTGGTCCATAGTCCGCCTGGTGGTCCATAGTCCGCCTAACCCAGTCTGTTACTCTGTCGTCAAGGAAGGTCTGTTGTACTGGATTGCTCGGCGGTGGGGGAAGGAAACACACCGGCTAGTGGTACCGCGCTCCAGGATCCTGGAGCTGATGACAGCCATGCAAGTAACCCCACGCGGACATCACAGGGTAACGGCCACCCTCCGTGAGCTCCAGAAGTGGTACTACTGGCCAGGACTGGAAGCGGAGGTACGTGGGCAGTCCGGACACTGCTAAACCAGTGCTGCCACTACCCATCATCTGGGTGCCCTTCAGCCGCACTGGTAGGTAAACGGTGAGAGAAGATTAGTTTTTCTGTCCCACCCTTCCACCCCTGTGTTCTCCCTCTTGTGTTAACAGCTACTGGCGGAGGACCAGGTCGACGCTTATGGGGGAGGGGATGTGGAATGTGGCAGACCTGCCAGTGTGGCTTCAGCCTTGCCATAGAAACGACTCCCTCACCGTAATTACTGCTCCTCATGTGCTGATCAGGGACAGCTGCTGCTCGTTGGAAGGGGAGTATTTAACAGACGCCGAGCAAGATTACAGCAGGAAACCTGCTGAGTTCTCTCCTTCTACTGGGCACCCTGATCGGCACTTCACACCGCACCATCACTTGGACACTGAATTCACCGCCCTGCACATCCCAGCGCACTTATCCTTTGCTCCACTTCCATAATAAACACTCTACGGGGATTTTCACTGCCTCTCTGTGTCTGTGTGATCTCTCACCTTGTTACAATATATATATATATATATATAGCAGTGTTGTGAGGTTAGTGGCTAGGCAGGTTTTCTCACCTACCTACCTACTTCATTTGCATGCTTTGTTTAGCCACCTCCACCTTCAAACTCTGTCCCCTCCAAAAAACATACAGTAGACGTAGACGACATACAGATGACTCAGTCTCAAATTAGACTTGTGTTACACTTGCAGACTAGTTCTTGTAGATGCTGTTTGACTAAGAATTCGCTTGAAATGAGTCTCCTGGACTGAATTCTCATTTTTCCAACAAGTGCATCATTCAACAATTTTTAGAGTGACCCCTAAGATTAAACTGTTTGTAAATTTTCACAACTTGTTTCACATAATTAGAACTTTTCACTACAAATATATTTTAAACAAAGAAATGGTGTATAGGTTAATGCCTTCTTTAAAAAGTTTGGATGAGCACTAGTGGCATGTAAAATACTATTTTTGTCCATTGGCTTAGTATATAATGTGGTGATCAAGAACCCTGTTTTCAACATCACTCTACTATAAAAAAAAAAAAGTAACAGACCCGGTACCTACTTCTATGTTAATTTTGATGGAATTCACTATATTATTAAGATGTGTCATGATGCGCCTGGTGGTATATTTAACGATTTATGCACCTTAGGCAACATATAACTGACTGCTGTGAAAGGCGATTCTTTCATTAATTTTGTTTTGTATGAATGAGATTTTGTACCTGCGTACATACTCGGATCTGTCTTTTTGAGTATTTAGAGTGCAGGTTTGAACTTTGCACTGAGGAAGAGCTTTCTGCTCGAAAACATTTTGCACTTTTGCACTTTTCTTGCACTTTGCACTTTTTGTGACCTCTGATTTGCACATTTAATTTATTTGAGGTGCTTTGCACCCTGCATATCCATGTAAAGATTTTTAATACTGTCATTTTTTTAGAAGCTAAAAATATTTTGTATAATGCTGGAAACCAGTCTGGTTACATAATAACAAACTAGATGTAATTTCAAGGAAAAAAATGACCGTTGTAACCTTAATGTTTGTGTAATATGTTCTGTTTAATTAAAATATTTTTTCTAAAGCTTTAAATATCCACCTTTTGCAATTTACATAAAGACTTCTAATAAGTGCACTGCCTTAGACTATCTGGAGCTTGTAGAAATGTTATCTAAATATTGTTAATATTTAGTTGGTTTGATTACAACTATTGTCCTCAATTGAAAAGTCACTTTGCATAAAAAAAAATAAAAAAACAAACAATTAAAAAAACTTTTGCTTACTGATGAAAAGTACATTTAATCAAAACTTATGTTTATTAATTTAGCAATATAACATAATGGTCAAAATCTTTGATTTCGAATTTGAAAAAAAATAACTCTGATAAAAATATAAATAGACATTAAACAAGATAATACTGCTCAAATAAATAAAGGAAACACTTAAATAACATCCTAGATCTGAATTAATTCAATATTCTTATTAAATACTTTGTTCTTTACATAGTTGAATGCGCTGACATTACACAAAAATTATCAATGGAAATCTATTTATTAACCCATGGAGATCTGAATTTGGAGTCACACTTAAAATTAAAGTGGAAAAACACACTACTGGCTGATCCAACTTTGATGTAATGTCCTTAAAACAAGTCAAAATGAGGCTCAGCGCCTCCTTGCAACACCTGGGAATGCTCCTGACAAGGTGGCAGATGGTCTCCTGAGGGATCTCCTCTCAGACCTGGACTAAAGCATCCGCCAACTTCTGGACATCTTGCAAAAACTGCTGACACTCTCCAGCCACCTGAGGTCTAGCATTGTCTTGCATTTGGAAGAAACCAGGGCCAAACCTACCTCTGGCGAGCACATGGAGAGCTGTGCAGCCCTCCAAAGAAATGCCACCCCACACTATTTCTGACCCACTGCCAAACCGGTCATGTAACGATTTACCGGTTCTGCTGCTGGGTTTTTGCCCTTCTACGGCTTTCTCCGTGTCTCCTGATGTACTGGACTGTCTCCTGGTAGTGCCTCCATTCTCTGGACACTACACTGACAGACACAGCAAACTTTCTTGCCACAGCTTGCATTGATGTGCCATCCTGAATGAGTTGCAATACTTGAGGCACTTGTGTGGGTTGTAGACTCCGTCTCATGCTACCATTAGAGTGAAAGCACCACCAGCATTCAAAAGTGACCAAAACATCAGCCAGAAAGTATAGGAATGGAGAAAAGGTCTGTGGTCACCACCTGCAGAACCACTCCTTTATTGGGGGTATCTAACTAATTGCCTATAATTTCCACCTCTTGTCTATTCCATTTTGCACAACAGCATGTAAAATTGATTGTGAATCAGTTTAGCTTCCTAAACGGGTAGTTTTACTTCACAGACTTGCAGTTACATTGTGTTGTTTAAGTGTTCCCTTTATTTTTTTTTGCAGTATATAAATGACCATGTGAAAAACTTGAAAGCATAAGATGAACACCACAACAACTGTTTATCGAACGATTGAGGTACTTACCAGTAATAGACTCTGGACGTGATCAGCTCCAATCTTATCAATATTGGATACCACTGGCCCATCCATCACTGCTTTAATACGGGCACCCTCTACAAACATCCGAGGAATGATCAAAGTCTTTATCACCTACATGGACAGAAAAAGATGTCAAATTTACTCTCAGTGAATGGCCTTAAATTGACAAATTCTTCATTGTAGGTGAACAAATTCTATTTTACATGTTACAAATTCAGAAACTTGATGCTTTTAATGCTCACAGATTTTCACATATGTGCATTTAAAAGCATAAGAAGCCATGGATAAATTAGCCTGAATTAAAATGGTGTCAAATCTATAACAAAAATAACAAAGTGCACGATTTATATTTACACACAGTAAATTGCTTTTGTGAGAGGATAACAGATCTACACATGAGGAAGCGGGAGCCCACAAACTCTGTTTACACTCATGCATGAAATTTACAATTATAACAAAAGTTATTTTTGGCGTAGGACAGGACTTCGTGTTTATGCTGCAATTGGATGTCTGTTATACGTTGGCTCTATTGTAATGCAATAATGAGCACCATTTGTAAAGCTGCTTTGAAACAGTTATTATGAAAAGCGCTAATCAAATAAATTTGAATTGAATTGAAAATAACATGGCTTTTGTAATTTATTTGAATGCATTATGACTGGAATGCATATTTACAAGATATTTTGTTTGTTTTCAGTCATAGTAGTCTGATCATTCAAGTGATATAATGATGAAAAAACAATTTAAAGACTTTTAACAGACATTTTAACATAGGAAATCTTTGCATATCAAAATAAGTTTATTAGCAACATTTCAGTCACACGACATGACTTCAATCAGGTGTCTTACAGCATATTGTAAACTCAATCACGTTAAAAAGAGGTCATGACCAATCATGGCAAAGGACCACTTATTACAAAAGCACAAAAAACAAAAAAAACTAAAAAAATCAAAACACAAAAAAAACAGTAAATTAGTACATCACTTCACATGTATGCAAAACTCCTCTGGACATGCTGTGCACATTCACCACTCCAACACGTTCACCTGAAGTTTTAAATTAAAATTAAATTTAATCAGACAATAATGACATTAAAATAATTGTTCTGTGATAATGACAGCTGTCTGCATTACTTTTCAACAAACTATGGCAACATGACAGCATATGTACGGTGTACATTTTAGGACATCCTCAAACCTCAGTCATACTATGACAAGGCGTCATGCCTCAAACAAAACGCCATCATTCCTCAGACTGAAAGGCTTCAGGTCTCAGGAAAAACAAGGTCAGGTATCAGGTCTTGTACAATCAGCCATCGTCCAAAACGGACTCAAACAAAAATGCATCAGAAAATACATACTCAGATGAAAAGCTATCAGACAAAAAGGCATCAGACAAAACGGACTCAGATGAAAAGGTATCAGACAAAAAGGCATCAGACAAAATGGACTCAGATGAAAAACTGCGGTCACGCTCTCTGTGCTTCAAATTGTAGCATCTACTCAGTGTTGTGCGGTAGATTAAAGACACACAATTTTCCGTAAGTCCACAATTTTGATTGAACAGCAATTTTATGTTCAAAAGTTGTATGTTAAAGAATTATTAGTTTATTAGGTTTATTATTCCTGTATTTTGTTGTCCAGACACTTAATCACGGAGACGTGTTCATAATGCTGAGTGGCATAACCAATATGTTAATTTGCTGACATTTGATACAAAATGTGTTTCATTTATTTTTCATTAAAATGTGATTTTCCTTATGTGTGTATAAGATTTGTGCAAAAAAAAAAAAAAGAACTATGTACATCAGTAAAAGGATAATGTCTAGCTGATTGAACTGAACATGTTGGAAATATCATTGTCATGTGAATAAGATTGTATTCTTATTTTTCCTTTTCATTTTGTTGTAGTTTTATAAACAGAATAGAAGATATTGTGAGGAACAATACCAAGTAAAGTCACTTAAGTAATCAAACTGCTTTCTGGTGTACTTTCTGGAGTACGCTATCTGTTAAATCCTTTGCTCAGGAAACGCAATTGGTTGGGACAGAATAGTAAAAGGACATTGATACAGCGGGTGAAAACAACACAATCACATAGCCATTGTGACATTTGCATTGTACAGTTTATTCGAAGCTCACAAATTATGGAGTCACACAGTAATGAAGAGGAAAGGACTCAAGTCTTTGAAATAAGATCGGAAGCTTCTATGTCAAAGTCATCTCGGAGATCAAGTAGGTCATCAGCCAGTGTGGCAGTGACTCGAGCAAGAGCTAAAGCGAAAGCAGCAAGAGCTAAAGCATAATTTGCAGGAAAAGAGTCAGCTATGATGAAGAAAAAAGCAGAGGTGGAAGCAGATCTATTTGTACTACAGTCGTGGTCAAAAGTTTTGAGAATGACCTAAACATTAGTTTCACAAAGTTTGCTGCTAAACTGCTTTTAGATCTTTGTTTCAGTTCTTTCTGTGATGTATTGAAATATAATTACAAGCACGTCATGCGTTTCAAAGGCTTTTATCGACAATTACATGACATTTATGCAAAGAGTCAATATTTGCAGTGTTGGCCCTTCTTTTTTAGGACCTCTGCAATTCGACTGGGCATACTCTCAATTAACTTCTGGGCAAAATCCTGACTAATAGCAACCCATTCTTTCATAATAACTTCTCGGAGTTTGTCAGAATTAGTGGGTTTTTGTTTGTCCACCCGCCTCTTGAATATTGACCACAAGTTCTCAATGGGATTAGGTTCTAGGGAGTTTCCAGGCCATGGACCCAAAATTTCAACGTTTTGGTCCCCGAGCCACTTAGATATCACTTTTGCCTTATGGCACGGTGCTCTATCGTGCAGGAAAATGCATTGTTCTTCACCAAACTGTTGTTGGATTGTTGGAAGAAGTTGCTGTTGGGTGGTGTTTTGGTACCATTCTTTATTCATGGCTGTGTTTTTGGGAAAAACTGTGAGTGAGCCCACTCCCTTGGATGAGAAGCAACCCCACACATGAATGGTCTTATGATGCTTTACTGTTGGCATGACACAGGACTGATGGTAGTGCTCACCTTTTCTTCTCTGGACAAGCCTTTATCTACATGCCCCAAACAATCGGAAAGGGCCTTCATCAGAGAATATGACTTTGCCCCCGTCCTCAGCAGTCCATTCGCCATACTTTTTGCAGAAGATCAATCTGTCCTTGATTTTTTTTGGAGAGAAGTGGCTTCTTTGCTGCCCTTCTTGACACCATCTGCCAAACGTCTTGCCTCACTGTGCGTGCAGATGCACTCACACCTGCCTGCTGCCATTCTTGAGCAAGCTCTGCACTGGTAGCACTCCGATCCTGCAGCTGAATCCTTTTTAGGTTCCTGGCGCTTTGCTGGACTTTCTTGTTAAGCCTTCCTAACAAGAATAGAACTTCCTTCCTTGAAGTTCTTGATGATCCTATAAATTGTTGATTTAGGTGCAATCTTAAAAAAAACTTACATTCAAACAACAACACAAAAGTGATGCACGGCTAATGTGGTTTAGAGAACAACCGTATGCATTGTATTTTGGTTCTTGTCATGCATGTTGAGATTGTAAAATCTTTAACATTTATCTTTGACCACTAGTTAACAAGCATTTCTGAGTTCATGACAACAGGAATCCTATTTAAGAAAGACATGACCAGTTTACTCAGCAACGACTCATCAAGAAACTTCCACACCAGCACACATTGCATAAATTTGCATTCACATTTGCATTCACTACTTACTTCTATTTTTTAAATATATTTATTATCTGTTTTTTTGTCCTGTCTCTGTAATTCTGTTGCTCTGTAGAAGCTTCTGTCATGAAAGCAAATTCCTCGTATGTGTGAACATACCTGGCAATAAAGCCCTTTCTGATTCTGATATGTCGGCTTCAAACTATTTGGGACGCTATACAGCAATTAAAATCAGAATTGATCATGCATTTCGATACAAGAACTGATAATTTACAAACTGGTTTGAGCATGATT
Source organism: Danio choprae (assembly GCA_903798125.1). Classification (NCBI taxonomy): domain Eukaryota; kingdom Metazoa; phylum Chordata; class Actinopteri; order Cypriniformes; family Danionidae; genus Danio; species Danio choprae. The sequence goes on from CAIGQW010050644.1 coordinate 155,105, forward strand.
CAAAATTCCCTTTCATCTCTTTCCAAACATGTATCTGAACTGGAACAAAAAATGAGTTCAAACGAGGACAACATGGATGATTTAACAAAATGTTTCAGAAGCTCGAAAAAGAAAATGCCTACCTCAATGATAAAGCAGAAGATGCTGAAAACAGAAGTCGTCAGTCAAATCTTCACTTTGTTAACATTCCCGAGAAAAGTGAAGGTGAAAATATGATTGTCGAGCTATTATGGGTTTCACACTTCAGTATCTGCTTCTAACTCGAAAGAGCTTCAGCCAATTACAGGGGACACAGGGAACAACTCCAAAGCTGTTTTAGAATTTGTATTTTGAATTCTGTCAGATTTGACAAGCATTCCGTTTTTCTAATAATGCAACACTGTAGCAGTTACAGTAGTAGTACAGCGGTAGGTTGATAACCTTAGAAAAGAAAACAAATAAATAAAATAGACATTACTCACAATACTGACTTAAACACAATGTGATGTAAATAAAGGCATTTGCTTTACAAACTTTGTCTCAGCTTTTATCAATTTGTATGTTAAAGTAATTTTGCTCAGTATTTAAAACAAGCATTTCCATTTTATATGAACTTTATAAACAAATGAACTGAATAATATCCTAATGATTACACATTAAACAATGCACAAAATAATCAACCACACTGCAACAAAATCACAATAGTCTTCTATCTTGCACATAATTAGAAATAAGGCGAGGCATTTAACAGTCTCTTATAGCCAGAAGAAGTCATTTATCATACCATCAGTGTCCCTGAGATGACCAAGTGCTGATGAGTTTCCCTTCTTTCACTGCGCTTTAAACTTTATGCATGCAATCGCCAGTGTTTATTATTGCAGCGGTTGCGCTCTCCAACTTTAACCGCGCTTATCTGCATGCATGCACCTGCCATGTGAGTTTTTTCTTTTTCCGCATTCACTCGGCACTTTCCGTATCTCCTCGGCAAGTTCCGACCGCCAATTGCTTCCACCAAATACTTTCGGTTTTGTTAGTTCCGCCCATTTCAGTCATGCATTAATCAATATGAAGTGCAAATCTGCGATTTGACTTTACACCTCCCACTTGAACTACTGGTTCTTTGAACCCAAGTTGTTCACACACACTTTTTTTCAGTGCTGTTCTTCTATAGGTAACAAGACGACTAAACGTCTAACGTCTCTGTGGAAGATAGTTGCAGGAATTCTGTCAGTCAACTTTTTGGCTGTGACTTTAGCTTTAGCAGGCTTTACATTTGAGACTGGGTAGCTTTGTTGTTCTAGTAAAAGCATAGTTCCTTTCAAATGTTCTTTCTGGTTTTTCTACCCTTTCTGAGATTCTAAGTTGTTCTAACCTTTCAAGGACTTCTTGTTTCTAAAGGAATTGTAACAGCTCATCAAAGTGTTTGTCCGGTGTGATGTTATTTACAGGATCAGTCATGTGGACAAGCCAATCTCGTTTCACGAGTTCAGGCAACTTGCTTTCAATGGATTTTATCACAAGGGGGTTCTTTATTGCACCGATGTTTCCAAGATCTGTGAGATCAGCCAAGGCTTTTTCCACCATTTGGATTAATTCTATAACCCTTCTTGGTTGATTTCCTCTCAAAGTTGGCATTTTCTCCAGTTCCTCCACAATTTCCAAGGCAATCGTAATTTTGTTACCATACCTGTTGTCTAACACCCTGAATATGTCAGCAGCAGTGTTGTACTTTATACTTGCTTCCTCCCACCTTTGTGTTTTCATAGCTAGTTCCTGGTTCAACCGGCCTCTCCCAGCTCCTACTCCTTTACGACCCCAATTTAAAGTCCCCTCTTCTTGTTGGCCCTTTTATTGTACAGATCTAATGTATTCATCACTATTTTACCACATATAGTTTCAATTTTGCAATCATTACTAGGGTTTATGTTTTTAAACGTCTAAACAGGACACTTCTATTCCATACAGTATGTTTCTTTTCAAACATATATGACAGTTTCAACATATGTTGTATACATTTCATGCTTTTCTGGCACAGATGGTTCTCATTGTATCCCCAAGTCCTCTCTCGTGCTCTTTTATGACCCCTTTGGCCTAACCTATCACCTGTTTTCAAAGACAGTTAATGGCAGATTCATATGGCCCTCTACTCACCTAATTAATTGTGTCTTCAAATAGTTTTAGAAAATAAAACTCTTCTTCATATCCCTCCTCTGTGGCTTATTAAAGCAACACATTAATTGCCTTTACCCATAGTGCAACTTCATGATTCAGCCCTAAGCTTTACTACCTAAAGCTGAGGCTCCAAGCTTCCTGCATTGCTACTGTTCGGACGTCTCTGCCTACTGCTTAGCTCTTTGCACTCTTGCGTTTTATATTTTATACTCTAATTTTAACTTGAGCCTATCAGCACAGTGCTCAAACGACACAGCTTGAAGATCAACATCGAATCTACAAACAGTCTGGAATACAACTTTACCAACAAGAGGGGAATTTTTGACAAAACAATCCTCCCGCTACCAGCTGCTTACATTCCTGAGATGGGAAAACACGTCTGTGAAAATGCCTCTGGATCGGATTAATTCTGAATCTCACTGCTACATAAACTGCCACAAACTTCTACAAAAGATTGCAGTTCTTGAAACAAAGCTACTTGCGATCGGACCAGAAATGCCGGATCACACAGGACCATTTCATCGTCGACCCTCACAGCATACTTCTACCCCAAATACAGCTCAGACTCAAATACAGCTTCAGAACAGATATGAAGCTTTGAGTAATATGGGTGAAGAATGCCCAAATGCAGTCAGACAGAGATCGCATGACTCAGCAGCTAATTCTGCATGGAACGGAGGCTCAAGGCCGACTAGACAGCGGCATTCTGCTCCAATCGTAGCCAAGATAAGGACATTGATTGTTGGAGATTCAATAATCAGGAATTTTAGGAGCAGAGCCACAATGACATACTGCTTCCCTCATGCAACTGTTTCTGATGTAAACAAAGAACTTGAGAAAAGAATGATATTCAAATAGTGATAGTCAAAACTGGTCAAGAGAGATTTCTGTGAACTCTTGGAAACAGTTAAAAGATTGAAAATTCAGCTGTTCATCAGCGGACCACTCCCTGCAAGAGGGACAAATATGTTTTCACGGCTTCTTGGCCTAAATGCATAGCTGCAGAAAACAAGTAACAGGAAAGGACTGAATTTCATTGACAACTTCAATCTCTTCTGGAATCAAAGACAACTGTTTACATCAGACGGCCTTCATCCAAACAAACTTGGTGCAAAAGTGCTAAAGGACAATATCTATTTCTGCCTCCATCATCCATTGGACTCAAACAAAATGGCACACACACCCCTAGTAAATGTTCTAGGTTTGACGAATGACCACAGGACTTCAAATCAGTTCCTGAGTGGACTTGGGGCTGACGCATCTCACAAGGACAGTGATTGATAACGCCACGCAACCAAAACAACCCCTGCACACAGACACATTGCCGCCTACGCCCTGCACACTGAGCTCAACACAGATAGACTATGACACATCAGAACAACATCAAGAAGACGAAACTAGTAGTCCATTATAACATCTATAATGTGGAACTAAACATTGCTAGGCAGACTTTCTTTTCAAACCTTATAAACAGCAACCTAAATAACGCTCACACCCTCTTTGCAACGGTAGAGAGACTCACAAACCCGCTCGGTAGGATTCCCAGTGAACTACTCTCTAAAGCAAATGCAATGAGTTTGCTTATTTCTTTACTGATAAGATCAATAATATCAGGAAGGCAATCAGCTCATCCAATCAGCCATGTTGTGTCGACGTCACACAAGCTCAACCACATCTTAAGAAATCAGACATATTGGCAATTGATGGTAAAATCTTAGAAGAGATCGTGCAAATTATGAAAACATCAACCTGCAGTCTTGACACGCTCCCCACATCATTCTTCAAAATGGTGTTTAACTGTTTAGAAATGGATCTTCTAAAAGTAGTAAATGCTTCTTCTCTCAGGGACTTTCCCAAACTCACTTAAAACTGCAGTTGTTAAACCTCTCTTGAAAAAGAGTAACCTGGATAACACCCTATTGAGCAACTACAGGCTAATTTCAAACCTCCCTTTCATTGGCAAAATCATTGAAAAGGTGTTTTTTAACAAGGTTAACACGTTCTTAAGTTCCAAGGGATGTTTAGACAATTTTCAATCTGGTTTCAGAGCACATCATGGTACAGAGAGCGCCCTTATAAAGATAATCAATGATATCCGCCTAAATACAGATTCAGGCAAACTAACAGTGCTGGTATTGCTTGATCTCAGTACTGCATTTGACACTGTTGATCACAGCATACTTCTGGATAGGCTGGAAAACTGGGTTGAGCTGTCTGGGACGGTCCTTAAATGGTTCAGATCTTACATTGAAGGAGAGGTTACTATGTCAGTATAGGTGACCATAGGTCGAGGTGGACACCCATGACTTGGAGTCCCACAAGGCTCAATTCTGGCGCCTCTCCTGTTCAACCTTTATATGCTCCCACTGAGCCAAATAATGAGAAAGAACCAAATCTCCTACCACAGCTATGCTGATGAGACTCAGATCTACTTGGCCTTACTGCCTAATGACTACAGCACCATTGACACCCTCTGCCAATGAATTGATGAAATTAACAGTTGGATGTGCCAAAACTTTCTTCAGTTAAACAAAGAGAAAACTGAAGTCATTGCATTTGGGAACAGAGATGAGGTTCTCAAGGTGAATGCGTACCTTGGCTCTAAGGGTCAAACAACAAAAAAGTAAGGTCAAGAATCTTGGTGTGATTCTGGAGTCATATCAAAGCAGTAAGTAAATCAGCATACTATCATCTCAAAAACATTGCAAGAATTAGATGCTTTGTTTCCAGTGAGGACTTAGAAAAACTTGTTCATGCTTTTATCAGCAGTAGGGTGGATTAACCCTAGCCCTCCTCATTGGCCTTCCCAAAAAGACAGTCAGACAGTTGCAGCTCATCAGGATTCTGACCAGAACCAGAAAATCAGAGCACATCACACCTGTCTTCAGGTCTTTACACTGGCTCCTAGTTACATTCAAAATAGATTTTAAAATATTACTACTTGTCTATAAATCACTAAATGGCCTAGGACCTCAATACATTACAGATATGCTCACTGAATACAAACCTAACAAATCACTCAGATCTTTAGGATCATATAAACTAGAAATTCCAAGAGTTCAGTCAAAGCAGGGTGAATCCGCCTTCAGCTACTGCGTCCCCCGCTGCTGGAGTCAGCTTCCAGAAATGATCAGATGTGCTCCAACATTAGGTACATTCAAATCCAGACTGAAAATACATCTGTTTAGCTGATGCTACATAGATTGTTCATAGAGACCCGCTTTTGGTTTAATTTAATTTGCAATCATCTAACTGAGGTTGTCACTCTATAAGCACTTGTGTTAGAACTGCTATGTTATTTCCTTTATTGAAAAACTAATTCTAATTTGTCATCTTAACTGACATTATTATTATCTGGATTTTATGTTAATGGTATGCCTAATTTTTTCAGTCCTTCCTATTATATATATACATATGTGTGTATATATATATATATGTGTGTATATATA
>CAIGQW010050644.1:170704-187702 GCA_903798125.1 Danio choprae
ACCATAAGGATGAACAAAGAGAAATAAATTAAAAACAAAAGCAGACAAATTTCAATGCATGGTAATTCTCTATGAGCTTTTCTTTATTTATTTTTTTCTAACATCAGTCACAAGCTTTCTAAGTCGGCTGATCTAATTCCTCAAGTGTTGCTTTCTTCGTGGCAATTACAGAAGAATCTATAAAAAGTTTTAAATTAAAAAAGAACACTTAAATTTTAGGTTTTCTCTGTTTTTTAGTAACACCCAGGCAGTCATTAATTTTAATCTACAGTGTAATATCGATGTTTGATAAATCTCCCAAAAGAATTTTCCTGAGAACATAAATCATCTAATTCCTCTGTGATTTAATCTAAACTATCCAAATCGCTTCGAGACATTTATGTTTGATGTCTGCATGTCATCTGAAACAGCACTCATTCCGGGCACATCTTGTTCACCAGATTGCCCTAATTTACCATCCGTCTCAGTCACAACACCCATTTCACTCTGTTCATTTTGAGGGATTTCCCCATTTGTCTCTGCGATCTCAACATTATTTTCTTGCCGCACCTCTTCTCCAGGAGTCGCGGACATTTCTGCGCTTGTTTCAGCTGATGCGCTCTCCACAGTTGCCTCGGCCGAATCATTCTCCTGATCATTTGTGTTCTTTTCTGTGTTTGTTTCCGAAACACTCTTTGTGCTTTGGGCTTCTTTAACTAAAGGGCACGTTGTTTTAATATGACAGTGTTTCCTGAAAATAAAACAATTCATGGTTTGCATATAGATAAAGATTACGTAATCCCCACCAAGCTCCGTTAGTTTAACAGACACATCCAGTGTTTCAAATTCAGCACTTAATATCATCAGTGCCTGACGTCTAAATAACATTACATGTTTTAGTTCTGGACTTTTCAATCCCAGAGGGGTTGAACAAAATTGCTCCAACAAAATCACGTTCCTCAGATTAAACAGAGGCAATACTGGAACAAACATATTCTGAAGAGTCAAACCCTGCTCCACTAACTGGTTGACCATTTCGATCTCTTTCAGAAAGACAACTATTCTATTTCATTTATTCTATTCTATACTAGTGCTATTTTGTTCATCCTAGATGCAGACATGATGTTTTGAGCCCCTATTTCCCTGCCAATAGAGAGAGAGAGAGAGAGAGAGAGAGAGAGAGAGAGAGAGAGAGAGAGAGAGAAAGAGAGAGAGGGACCTTCCATTTGAATAAGTCATGCTCCACTTGAGCTCCTAAAACTCAACAATTTTTGCAACTCTAGAGGGAACCAACCCAGACAAAACCTACATAAAAGTGAAGATAAACTGGATACAAACAGATAAATTGAAGACGAATACAAAAAGGATAAGAAAATAACGGACAATCAGTTTTTATGCATATATTTTTTGAAAACAAACAACTAAGGACAGCAGTTTTTCAAACATCTGGAAACATCTAGGAGGACAACAAAATCACACAGAAGAAATCATCTAAGAACAAGCTCTTCAATCAACAATAAGGCAAGACTAAATCAGACAAAATTACATTATAGTGATGATAAATTGAAGATAAAAGCAAAAAAGGATACCATAACTGACCATCGGATTTAAATATAAACAACTAAGAAGCAGCATTATTGTAAAATATCAAGGAGCATCCAGTAAGAGAAATCATCTCAGAACAAGCTTCAATCAACAAACAGGCAAGACAAAACTTCAAATTAAAGCCAAATTAATAACATCAGTGAGTGAGAGAAGAGTGACAGTTGAAAATGGCAGCAGCAGGATCCTCTATGCCCCTCCCCCACAGCCAAACCATCACATACCCACACAGAGTGAAGAGTACGAAGGACAGAAAGACATACAAACACCAGCTGCTCAGGACACACCCCGAGACCCTTTTAGCCGACTTTTGCCAAAAAGGAGACACATCCACCATCACTAATTTGCTGCTGTACACAGAAAATGGCAATGCTTGGCACAAAGCTATCTGTCTCTATTACAATATCTTTAAAAAGCACGGCATCTGTAATGGAAGACAAATCCAAATTCATGATGAAGAAAGTGACACCACCTTTTTAACCGTAAATATATACCACAATGGAACCATAATGTTTCAGGGAAATGAAGCCGGTCTCATCTCTGTTCAAGACAATTTTAATCAGCTAAAATCGCTGGCAGAGCAGGAGAGACAAGCAGAGAGAGCAGACAGCAGTGCTAAAGGCAGGAGCTCCAGGCTGGAGCTGGACCTGGAGCCGGAGGAGCCCGTCCTGGACTGTGATGCCCAACTGGAGCAGTCGGTCACTCAGATACGCAACAGTCTGTCTCTACAAGAGGTGGAGCTGGTGGAGCTCCGAGAACTGGTGCTCTCACAGACAACATCTAACAAACACCTTCAACAACTAGAAAACAAAATGCAGCAGCTCACACAAGAATATAAAGATAGTGTTGAAGAGCTGAGAGGAGAAATTAAAAAGTTGCAACAGGACAAAAACACCTTAAACACTGAGCTGACAACTGTAAAAGAAGAATTTATCCTCAGAGAGAAAGAAATGCAAAGCCTGAGAGAACACACAGAAACCCTCACACGGCCTACATCCAGCACCACCCAGACACCACCTGAGGTGAACACACAGAGAGCAGACACACACAAGTCCAAACACCCCCGAGATCAGGAGAACACATCCAGAAAGGCAGAAATAGTTATTTTAATGGACTCAAATGGCAAGTACATAAATGAGAAACAGCTATTTCCCAGACACAAAACATGGAAACGCTGGTGCCCAAACACAGCTAGTGCCCTTTTGCAGCTGGTCAAAGAGGAACTTGGTAATCCCAGCCACATCATCATACATGTGGGGACAAATGACCTAAAGACACAACAAGAGAGAGTTGCACAGTCCATTACACAAGTGGCAATTAAAGCAACAGAGATTTTCCCCATCTTCAAAAATAATCATCTCCAACCTTCTACCCAGAACTGATTTCCACCCGCGGACTATACAGAGAGTGAACACAGACATTTCACGTAGATGTGCTGAAATACCAAACATTCGCATCACACATCACCCTACACTGGGCATTCACCATCTTCAAGACCACGTCCATCTGCATAGAGACAATGTGCATGTGTTTGCTAAAAATCTTAAAGATGTTGCTCTTGGTCGTACCCCAGGCAGTCCCTTAAAGAGCAAAAGAGAACTTCACCATGCTCAATCTAAAACACACGCTATTCTAACATCACCACACAGTGCCTCTTACCCACATCTGGCTGAGCCCCATCATGCAACTTGGAGAATCCACCAGCGGCACCCACGCCCTGGGCCAGTGCACCCACACCCTCGGCACCCATGCCCTGGGCCAGTGCACCCACACCCTCAGCATCCACGTCCTGTGCCAGTGCACCCACACCATCAGCACCCACGCCCTGTGCCAGCAGACCATCAGCACCCACGCCCTGTGCCAGTGCACCCACACCCTCAGCATCCACGCCCTGTGCCAGTGCACCCACACCCTCAGCACCCATGCCCAATGCCAACATCCCTATACCCTCAGTACCCACGCCCTCGCCCTCCACTCCCTCAGCCGGCCACACACCACCAACAATGGCAGGATCTTGTAGTACCACCACACCACCAGCAGAGGAAACAACTTGTACTCAGAGGAGCCCCAATGATGGGTGACAACACCAGGACAAAGCAGGCACCTGCTCTACAGCTCAGTAGTCACAGACAAGAACAGGGAAAACTGAGCTACGCTGCAGCACTAAAACAGCCAGTGGACACACATAGCACCAGTCTGAGAGAGATCAAACACATTCTCAGTTTAATCTGCACACGGCTGATGGAATAGTTGTGAGTAAAATACTCAAAATTGATTGTACGCTAGAAATCTTGTTAATGTAAATGACTGTATAAGATATTTAGGTATTTTATGGTTTTTATGGATTGGTTCTGTTCTAGAGGATTGTTAAAATTGTTTGTTGACCAAATGAAACCGCTGACAATCTCACTGTGGAATATTCAGGGTGTTAACTCATCTAGTCTTGGGTGCAAAGTCAACACCTTGGATTTTAAGAAAAGCATTTCAGACATAGACATCATAATACTCCAGGAAACATGGCGCAGAACTGATGAGGTCACTCTTTGTCCCCCAGGATACCGTGAAATATCTATTTCATCTAAAAAACATAAAAAAATTAAACATGGTAGAGATTCGGGGGGCACAATAATCTGGCACAAACTCGAAATCGATAAATACATCAAATTAATTAAAAAAGAGGAATCTCATATCTGGCTCAAAATCGACAATCAGCTCAGTCAAACTAAAAAGGACATATTCTTATGTGCTCTTTACATTCCTCCATCTGAATCTCCATACTATAATGAAAATATATTTGAGACCATCCAGACTCAAATGATCCACTTCCAGGCCCAGGGAAGTGTGCTGCTGTGTGGAGATCTCAATGCTAGAACAGGATCAGGAACTGACTGTACCACAGACAGTGGGAATAAGTACATATTTGGACAGAGTTATCAACAAAACAGTGTAAATGTCTCTAGGAATAACTCTGATGTCCAAATAAATAAGAACGGAAAGCTCCTACTTGAGCTCTGTCGAAGCCTCGGTCTGTATCTGGTCAATGGCAGGGTGAGAGGAGACTCTCTGGGGAGATACACCTACAGCTCACTTCTCGGTAGCTCAACAGTTGACTACATGATCACAGATTTAGATCTGTTCTCTTTCAGTGCATTCACTGTTAAACCACTAACACCTCTATCAGATCACAGCCAAATTACACTTTATATAAAAAGGAACAAAAATACTAATATATTATCACAATCCAGTAAATTGTATAACATTAAAAATAATTACAGATGGGTACAAGACAGCTCTGAAAAATACAGGAACGCAATTGAAGACTCTCAAATAGGTTTACTTTTGGATAGATTTATGGAGAATAGTTATCCTCATAATGGAGATGGTGTTAATCTAGCTGTAGAAAACATAAATGACATATTTGATTATTTGGCAACGATATCTAGTATTAAAACTACTAAGAAAACCTTTAAACAAAAACAGGAGAATGAAAAATGGTTTGACTTTGATTGTAAAACGCTAAGGAAAAACTTAAGACAACTAGCAAATGAAAAACACAGACAAGCAGAGAATACAGATGTACGTCTTCAGTACTGCGAGCAGCTTAAAACATATAAAAACACAATCAGAAAAAAGAAAGAAGAGTACATCCAAAAACAGCTCAAAACTATTGAAGAATCTGTTGATTCAAGCCTTTTCTGGGACAACTGGAACCTCCTTATTAAAAAGAAACGTGAACAGCTAACAATACAACATGGAGAAACCTGGAAAAACCACTTTGAAAAACTGTTTAGTAAGATAAACATGAGTACTGAACAATCACTTAAATATAATAAATTAACCCATACAGAGCAAATATTTGGCAAATACCAAAATCCGTTAGACTACCCAATCACAGAAAAAGAGCTAATAGATAAAATACAAGTACTACCAACAAAAAAGGCAAGTGGTTCAGATGGTATCCTTAATGAAATGATTAAAAACATAAATCACAGATTCCAATTGGCTATAATGAAACCTGTTCAATTTGGTTCTGAGTGTTGGTCATTTCCCTGACATATGGAATAAAGGATTAATAACGCCCATATTCAAAAGTGGAGACAAATCAGACCCTAACAACTACAGAGGCATCTGTGTGAGCAGTAATCTGGGGAAGCTGTTCTGCAGCATCATCAACACCAGACTCATAGGCTTCCTTACAGAGCACAATGTCCTCAGCAAAACTCAGGTTTCTGCCAAATTACAAAAAAGGTAAGCCCATAAAAAGGTTTCTGCCAAATTACAGAACATCAGACCATAAAGGAATCAGGTATTGGCGGCAAAACATTATAAAAACAATGTATTCAAACAATCAGTGCGCAATTAAAATTGGAAATAAGCTAACAGAATTCTTCACTCAGGGGCGGGGGGTGAGACAGGGCTGTCCACTGTCACCAACCTTCTTCAATATTTACATCAAACAATTGGCAAAGCTTCTAAAGCAAGCAGATACGCCAGGTCTCACACTATATGACTCCAATGTAAAGTTCCTGCTGTTTGCAGATGATCTGGTGCTGCTGTCACTAACAGAAGAGGGTCTACAGCAGCAACTGTATATACAGCACATCTTCTGTCAGACATTGGTAATGATAACAAAAGAAAACTAAAACCCTAAAATTCCAGAAAAAACCCAGGCTATCACTTTAGATTAAGGGTCCAAAATAATGCATTAATGAAGCATTAATTAATGGTTGATTTGTTCACAATTAAGCATTAGTTAAAACAAAAGCACTAGTAATTAATTGTTAACTAATCATTTTAATGGACCCAAGTTATGCATTAGTTAAGCTTAGTTAAACTTCTAAATCATGATTTACTTGTTCACAATTATACATCTGTTAAGCATGAGCAAACACATAATTCATGATTAACTGAACAAAGTAAAGGCCATTTTAACCATTATTTACAATTTGATAAGCCATATATAATTTCTTTGATTCATCGTGAAAGTTAACTGAACAACAAGTTACACAGTTAGCAGCTAATTACGGCTAAAATGTTATTAATACAGTACTAATAAAAGCAATTTGACCCCTATTCTAAAGTGAAAGTTATAACCACATTAAGTATGGCACTTATTGGGTGTGATTAGTGACAGCCACAGAACAAATAATACAAGATAAATAATAGAAGAAAAGCAGTCAGATATATTTTATTTAAAAAACAAATGAATAAACTTTTTTATGAATTTCATGGTAAAACCTGTGAGCTCCTCTTGCTGGATCAAAAACATTACAGGTCCTTTTTCTTCGAAAGAGTGTTTTTCTTCATCATCCACGTTACAAGTTTTTGTTTTTTGCTGACCACTTGCCATATACAGCAGATTGTCTGTTTTCAAGACACATGTTGTTGTTCTTCAAACTATTTTGTCCCATGGAAAAAAAAAATTCTTCCCGTCTTCCATTTCGTCTGCGTATGCCCAATAATCAACTTCCTATTATCTAGCGCACAATTTCTGATACAACCATTCATCCAACGGCAGTACGGCACCTACAGTCCTGGAGACTACTCAGACGTTTGGACCTCCACAATGGTAAGCATATACCACAAATGTGTTTTTCTTTGGAAATGCACTTTCGAATAATATACCAATGCATATCTTTAGCTGGAACAATTGGAACTTCATAGGTCTAAGCTGACAGTTAGATTGCGTTACAGTGTTATGTTAACCATAAAGTTAACTTCTGGATTCATGCTAGAGATTAGCTGCAGTCAGTCAGATAAGGAGTTAAAGCATTATATTGCTATTATATAATGTTGAATTTTAATTACACCATTACTTACTCCCGCCATTCCATGAGTTTGCGTTCATTCGGTAAACATGAGTAAAACTTTAGCTGCTAACGTGGGTGCGTCTCAATCTGTCTCAGTTAGCTTCCTTGTTCATAGTCCTTCTTTGCCATGAAAATTACCTTAATCCTGAAAAAAACTTTCCACTGCATTTCACTGCTGTCATTAAAAGACCTGCTGAGATAATTTCAGTAATCGTCTTGTTAACTCAGGTGAGAATGTTGACGATCACAAGGCTGGAGATCATTATGTCAGGCTGATTGGGTTTTCCTGGCAGACTTGACATGTTAAGGAAGGTGATGATTGAAATCATTGTTCTTCAATTGTTAAGCATGGTGAATTGCAAAGAAATGCGTGCAGCCATCATTGCGTTGCATAAAAATGGCTTCACAGGCAAGGATATTGTGGCTACTAAGATTGTACCTAAATCAACAATTTATAGGCTCATCAAGAACTTTAAGGAAAGAGGTTAAATTCTTGTTAGGAAGGCTTCAGGGCGTCCAAGAAAGTCCAGCAAGCGCCAGGATAGTCTCCTAAAGAGGATTCAGCTGCGGGATCGGAGTGCCACCAGTGCAGAGCTTGCTCAGGAATGGCAGCAGGCAGGTGTGAGCGCATCTGCACGCACAGTGAGGCGAAGACTTTTGGAAGATGGCCTGGTGTCAAGAAGGGCAGCAAAGAAGCCACTTCTCTCCATATTGATCCTCTGCAAAAGTATGGCGAATGGACTGCTGAGGACTGGGGCAAAGTCATATTCTCCGATGAAGCCCCTTTCCGATTGTTTGGGGCATCTGGAAAAAGGCTTGTCCGGAGAAGAAAAGGTGAGCGCTACCATCAGTCCTGTGTCATGCCAACAGTAAAGCATCTTGAGACCATTCATGTGTGGGGTTGCTTCTCATCCAAGAAAGTGGGCTCACTCACAATTTTGCCCAAAATCACAGCCTTGCATAAAGAATGGTACCAAAAACCTTCTTCCAACGTTGAAATTTTGGGTCCATGGCCTGGAAACTCCCCAGATCTTAATCCCATTGAGAACTTTACTACTCTTTACGTGGAGAATCAAGTTAAATCTAGTGCACCACAAAACCAGAAGTCAATACGACTAGTCTTTTGCTGCCTCAAATTTGTACCTCAAGACTCTGCTCCATGCATCGTGAGGACAACGAACAGACCACCAGTGAACACATGTGAGAACCCAGCTTGACAATGGGAGATCTCCATATCACAGAATGAATGCAAGTAATGCCTCCAGATTAATACTGATCTGGTGTAAATTATGTGTAATTCTGAATAAACAGCAGAATGGCAGAATTGATTATTTTTGGCTCGCTTGGTTAGGTCTTACAAAACCCAACATGTTTACATCATTTCACTCTCTCAAACTCCCAAAACTTTTTCCTTCCTTTACTCCTCTCTACATCCTGTGTGTGTGTGTGTGTGTGTGTGTGTGTGTGTGTGTGTGTGTGTGTTAGGTGTCAGCTTGTTGGAATAATCAATAATTTTCCTTTTGTATTTAAAAAAAAATTGCTTATGCATATTTATAAATCTACTGCCTTAAACTTAGATCTTTTACCTTGCTTAAATCTAAAAGTTTTTTAGCATATTTTAGATAGTAACACTTAACTCCAAATGCAAATATTGCTATGTAATCAAACGAGACTGAGTAACCACAATCTGACTGTAGAGAAGTGCAGATACAGACAGAACTGGTAACCCAGAGAGAGCCACATCTTCCCACACTGTGATTAAGCAGAGGTGGAGACAGAGCAGCGCTTCCTCACCTGCTGCCCAAACTATCAGCACACCAGAGCAAGATTCTACCCCAAATACTAGCTCATTTTACCCTGAATTGTCTAATTTAAGGTTATACAATAAAACACAATTTTAATATGTATTAGGTGAAAAAGCAGAGTGTATCTTACTAGCGGCACAATACATTAATACCTGTCACAAAAAGAGCGAGGAGACCAATAAAACCATTAGTGATGCACTTACAAAGCCCACACACTCACAAACGCACACACAAAAACAGAATTCTAAATTGTTATAAATAAATCATAAAATGTTGATAGTTATAAATAATGTGTATTATTATTACTATAAAAATTTAATATAAAAAATATTGATTGTTAAATATACTGTCAATTATGTGGTTTTTTTCCCATTGCTATGTAATTTAGAATGTAAATGCCTCCATATGTTGTTTTGTGTAAAAATCAAAAATGCTTTGGCAATACATATGTAACATTTGTCACGCCAATAAAGCAAGTTTGAGTGGAATTGAATTAATTAAGTTTGTTCCTTGCCACTGGTTTGCTTGCTGCACACCGGTGGAGTTGTTCTTCAGTGACGACACTGTGGAGAAGATTGGAAATCTGGAGGACTGGTGCCAGAGAAACCTCCTAAACGTCAGCAAGACTAAAGGGCTGATAGCGGAATTCAGTAAGGAGCAGGGAGCTCAAGGTGCTTAGCAACGTTTACTCCTGCACCATAGAGAGCATCCTGACGGCAAACATCACAACCTGGTTTGGAAACAGAACTATGTAGGACAGATGAGCCCTAAAGAAAGTGGTGGGGTCAGCTGAGCGCATCATCCAAAACTGAGCTCCCTGACCTGCACTCAATCTACAGCAGTCTGAACCAAAGCCAAAAAGACCATGAAGGACCTCAGCCACCCCAATAATGCACTTCTCTCTCTGTTTTGTGTTGGTCTCTCTCAGCTAACAAAGAAAGACTGAAAAGAAGCTTCTTCACACAGGCAACGGTCTCTCAATCAGTGCAATACACAGGACTAAAATACTTTTTTGCACATTTTATGGACACTTATGAACATTGCACATCTGCACATTCATGCACTTTGCATATATTGTGTAGTTCTAGTGTACTCCATATAGGTGAGTGGCCTTGAGAATGCTTGGCAGGTTTAATTTACTACAGCTTCATCAATGGTAAGCTGCTTTGACAATTTACACATTGTAAAAAGAGCTATAGAAATAATGATAAATTTAATTGAATAAATTGAATCAAAGACTTGCATTGATCAAATAATACCCATTTTGCTCCTTCAGATAAAAGATGACATAAATAGGTAAACAAAAACTCATACCCTTGTTGAGTTGAGCCTCCACATCTTAAATTATAGAGGCAAGACATATTATGTTTTTTTTTTCCCACAAAATAATATATATTTTTTTATTAAAATTATAATATTTAAATAAAATTAACGATATTTTTATTTTAAATAATTGTTCAAATTGTCACTCTGGCCAGATGTTGTTGTTTTTTTGCGATGTCAGCCTGCAGGTTTTATATTTGATACCCCTGCCTTAGACACTTTCAATACACTCAAATAGTATCACAAAACCATAATCTCAAGGAAGTTTTTTGATAAAAAAATTTTTTTTTGTTATATGTAATGTTATTTACACTTTTGAATTTCTTTTCTTGGAAATGCATTGATATATATATATATATATATATATATATATAATTTTTTTTCTGTTGCAGGGAATCTTAAATACTAATATTATCAGCATAAATTACAGTGATTGTTTATTGGTTTATTATTAAAATTAAGATTAATTCATTCACAAACAGAAAAAAAATTATTGACTATTGCAGAATTTTTACATATATAATAATAATAAAAAACTTTAACAAGCTTCCAAACCAATAAATATGGTAACAACAGTGAAGGAGACTCACATCATGCCCAAGTTCGGCCAGTCCAGCAATGCAGCCATAACGAGTTGTCCACTGAGTCTTTTCATCCAACAATGCCTGAACATCACAAAATAATTGTTTTAAATTACTTGCATGCTAGGCCTTCTAGGCTGATTATGTGCATTTAATGTCAAATAAAACAAATAATATAAATAATAATAATTTAGTTAGTAAATTAATAATTATATACAGATGTGGCGACTGAAAATGTGAACGTAAAAAAAAAAACGTGACTATGCATGGCACCGTTTTACAGCAGCAGAACATCACAGTGTGCTAATAGACTACTGAAGTTTATTATGCAAAGTTACATAAATATTCATAATTCTATTTTTAATAGCATTAACAAATGTTTTAATTATGGTTTGTTGACAGATTAATTATTTTAATCCATTCGTATTGCTGGCTGTTTGCACAACGAAAACAAATAAATGAACAAAATTATGTTTTTTTTCTACTGCAAGAGAATGACATGGTAAGTAGCCTAGAGGTTTTTGTTAATAAGACTAATATTTTGATATGAGTAACATTTGAATCTAACAGCCAAACGAGATACACTTCTGATAGGTGATGTGAGCTATACAAGCAACATTTACAAAAGTACAGACAATCTGTGCAAATGCATTGACAAAGCAGCGGAAAATTGTCTGCATTCATATTTTAGTGAGTTACTTCTTTTATCACAGCGAATTTCTTATTATTTAATTTAATTCTTATTATTTCACATATTATTATATTCTTCTTCTTATTATTGTTGTTGTTGTTGTTGACTGAGCCTGCCAAAAGTAGCATGTAATTGGTCCGAGCTTGGCAGTGCTGCAGCACTTGTGGTTCTGATTCTGCATCTATTGTGTGATCCAGGCATGGCCATCTGCTAATTCTGGTACACGTTGCTTTATTATGGCTATAAAGCTTTGGGCCGATCCATGTTTGCAGTAACTCTGTGTTTTGGCTGTGGATATCTTTATTGCAATTGTTTTTTTTTTGAGGTGTATGAAAACCTGCATGCTTAGTTCAGATAATTTTGCATGAAGTCAGAAAAGCAGTATCCTGGTTTTGCCTCTTTATTTTGCTAAAACAAACAGTTTTGAAATATGTTTGTGCTTGTATGACCATGAGTTACAGAATAAGTTTCCTATGGAAGTAAAGTGATGCGTAATGTCGTAGAAATATAAAGCATGTTGAATAGCACTAACTAAAAAAACAATGCATTAAATTAACAAGTGCTTGCATTTTAAAGCCAGGGTTTGTATTTTTAGGTGCTGAAATTTAACAAAGCTCTTTATTTAAGATGAGAATATTTCAATTAAAAATATTTCATACACATTTTCATAGTTAAATGAAAAAATGTAAAAAATCATTATATATTTCTGGTTCTGTAACCAATATCCTTCTTCTTAATTGTTCTTTGTTTTTATCTATTTTGTGTTTATCCATTGTTTAACCATTGTATCTATTCAAATTTGCTATTTTATTATTTTCCTCTTTCTCTTTTTTATGTAGACTGTATTTTTTATAGAAGTCTTATCATAATAATAATAATAATAATAAAAGGTTATGTCTATGAAAGATGACAACATATTTGTCAAAAGAAGTTTAACATGCATGTAACCCCACCTATCCAATGCTTACCCAGTCGCTCTGAGCAGGGAGCAAACCGGTGTTTCCGGTATGGGTATAAAATTTTATACTGGTATGGGTATAAAATTTTAATGTTAAATTCTAATATAAAAATATTGTATCACTTAAATAGTTGTTTTTAAATTAACTTTCAGAAGGACTTCACTAATATATAGCCTCAGCTATATAGCCTCCATTTCGCCAAAGATTGCAGAAAGTGTTCATGTACAAAAATTAAAACAATTATTTTTGTTGGGACAGTATGGAAAATGTAAATTTAAAAAAAAGTAGTGATTTCTATATTTACTTTGACTTGTATTTCATTGCAGCCAATACAACAAGCATTATTTAATGTGTTTCTCATGATTTTTATTGTTTGTTTGTTTGTTTTTTCAAAATAAACACACGGTGCAGTTTTGGTTCTTGCAACACATTTCAAAAAAGTTGGAACAGTAAAGAATTTACCACTTTGTAATGTTGTTATTCCTTTTCACAACACCTAAAAGACATTTAGAGACTGAAGACACCAAGTGATTAAGTGTTTCATGTGTAATTTTGTCCCATTCTTCCTGCAAACAAGTTTTAAGGTGGGCAACAGTACGGGGTCTATTAGAGACAGGTCGGGACTGCAGGCAGCCAAGTCAAGTACCTGCATCCTCTTCAGCCAGGACTTTATAATGTGTGCAAAATGTGATTTTGCATTGTCTTGTTCAAATATGCCCTCGAAACGAAGGTAGCATATTGTGCTCCAAAATCTCTATGTACTTTTCAGCATTAATGGTGCCATCACAGAGTTAACTTTGCCAAAGCACTGACACAATCCCATACTATGACAGACCCTGGCTTTTGGACATGTTGCTGGTAACAGTCTGGATGATCCATTACTTCATTGGTTTGGAGCACACAGCGTCCATTTATCCCAAAAAAAAAACTTAAATACTGATTCATCTCACCATAGTATACGTGTTCCACTGTGTTGGTCCATCAAAGATGCCTCAAAGCCCAGAGAAGTCAATGGCACTTTTGGACACTGCTAACATAGGTCTTCCTTTTGAAAAAGTGCAGTTTTAACTGGTATTTGTGAATGTAACTTCGTATTGTGGTACTTCACAAAGGTTTGCCAAAGTAGTCCATGTGGTGATATTGCTTATAGATAAATGACTATTCTTGATGCCTGTGGGATCAGAGCATGGTTGTTCAGCTTAGGCTTGCACGCTTGTCCTTTAAATGCTAAAAATCCTTCAGATTCCTTGAATCTTTTATTTATGTTATGCACTGTTGAAGGTGAAATATCCAAACGTCTTCCTATCTTTCTTAGAGGAATATTGTTTTTTTTAAACATTTCAATAATTTTCTCACGCATTTGTTGGCAAACTAGCAATCCTCAGCCCATCTTTGCTCCTAAAGCACTAGACCTTTCTTGGATGTTGCCTTTGTACCAAATTATATTTATAGTCACCTGTTGACATCACATGTTTCAAGTCACATCATTATTCCACCAATTTACCTGTTACTAGCCCTAAATTGCTCCTGTCCCAACTTTCTTTGGAATGTGTTGCAGGTCTGAATGACAAGAAAGAATGTATATTTATAAATGAAATTAAGTTGACCAGACAAAACATGAAATAATTTGTGTTCATATTGTTTGCAATGAAATACAAGTCAAAGTAAAATTGAAAATCACTACTTTCTTTTTTTTTTATTTGCGTTTTCCATAATGTCCCAAGTTTTTCTGATTTGGGGTTGTAATCAAGAAACTCTGCTGCTGTATCATGGCTGCATCAGACAGAATGATATTATGCAGCGACTGAGAATGGGCTACATTCAGAAGGCACCTTGAAACTATGGAGACACGAGAGATGCATTTGTTTAAACAAGTTTCTGTAAAGAACATATAAACCTGCATTTGACAGGCACAATAAATAAACACTTGATGCTTGCTGTCACACTACATTATTTAGGAAAACAGTCTACCTTACGACATTAATAGATCATTTGTTGTCAAGATTAGGCTTCTTAATAAACGAATTAATTGCACTAATTAATTGTAAATCTTAAATACCACTATTGCCCTTCATTGCAGGAAAAATAATTAACTTCAGCAAAGCCTGACATATCTGTGTCAGTCTTGTTACTTATTAAAAACATCTGAATCACCTGAACTCACCATGAGTGGTTTGGAGAAAATGAAAGCACTGTAAAATTATGACTTGTATTAAAAAAAATATTTTGTAGATCATTGATTTTATGCATGGATCATTTATTAATAACTAATTCTCTTGTTAAAACTCTGATGAGGCACCTGTGTTAACTTTAAGTATCCGATAGCATTCTGTTTTTTTGTGTTTTGTTTTTTTACATATTTGCATTTTTTTATGTTTTTAGTTTATATATAAAATGAATGCCGATGAATGAACACATCAAATCTTGGTAAATATGTGTGATCTGATTGAAAGCAACAGACACGTCTCCTCTCATGTCTCCATAGTTTCATGGGGCCCTCTGAAAACAGCCCATTCTTATGTGCTGCGTAATATCATTCCACCTAGTGCAGGCATGCAGATTTTCTTGACTATTATGCCAGAATGAGAGCATAGTTCCTATCAATATCTTGCCCTTTTTTAATAGCAACCTGTCATTTAAAGGTCACATTTTAAGCACACTTTTCTTACATTACAATTGTGACCATGCACATACAGTGTCTGCTACCTTAGTAAAGGTTTTGGTGATACGTGACTGGATGTTGTTAGTTGTGGTGCTGAATGTTTTGCAACTCTGAGCCATTAACCGGGCAGCAAAGTCTCGCAGAGCCCAGTGATTGTCCACGTCAGGCCTCAAACACAGCTGCTTACTGACAATACATGTCACCACTGCGGGAATCAACTCATGGAGCTGGAAAAAAGCAAAAAATAAATAATTTTTATTACATTTCCAAGGAACTACAAACATAAAGCATGTTTACATAGTTTACAAATTCTTTAAGGTATATAAAGAGCAAATCATGTGTCTTCTAAATGTAGAAAACAACTTGACATTTACTGTAGGAAAAACTAAATTACTCTAAGTTTACAGGCAAAAATAAAAATTATAATAATGGAATAATATGCATATAATAACTCACATATTTCTCCAAATATAGAGTTGGATTGTCCATTAGAGCCTTCACCATCCTCATCAAATATATCAGCAAAGCCAAGTTATTCTGAACAACATTTACACGCACCTGGAGGAGAGAAAAGACAACTTACTCTCATCACACCACCATAATAAAAAATGCAGACCCAATTTTATGGGGTAACTGATTACATTAAAAACATAAGAGTACATTAAGTTCTAGAGGAGTGAACCTACACTGGTCTCGCGGTTTGGTTATGATTATCATGCCATCGATTCGGTTCAATTCGATATCTCATACACAATTGTATCTATACACAATTTTTTATTTAACTTAACAGCACAACCATATTTATATTTATATATTCTTTGTAATACAACTTTGTCCTTTAATACAAACAGTCAGATATATGAACTGCACCTTTAAAACTCATGTACATGCACAGAACAACATGAGCATTTACAGCAAATAAACAAATGTAAATATCTTGCTTGCTTTGAGCGATGTCGTGCAAGTTCTACACCCTTATGATTGGTCATGCGCTAGAAGTCTAAAATGGCAGTTGGCTGCAAAAAAAGTCAGCTCTTGAGCTAACAATTTTTTTTACCAGAAATTTATAATTTTTTGTCCCAAATCTTGACTAAACTTATTAGATACTCATCTGTGAACATTAGAGGCAGAATAATATTAAGCTAAGACCTCTAAAAAAAATTAATACCAACTGAAAACTGCATTCAATTAAAAACATCAAGACTCAAACATCATGATTGGCTCCTGTACTAGAAGGTGGGGCTTCATTCGCCATATTAACTGTTACACTTTTCAAAACAATACGAGTGACACATCTTGTGTATTCTATAGTCTTTGCTAAAGCTAACACCAGCGGCAGTTATTTGAGTTAAGAACACCATGGGTCCACCTAGAGCTGAGGCATTTTTCAAAAATGAAAAGGAGCTGAAGATAATTTATCAAAGAGAAACTAAATCTGCTTAAAAAAAAGGATAAAAGAAATGATCTTGAGAGAGAATACAGAAATACTATTGTCTGACTACAGTGGACCAGAAGACAACAGAGTCCAGTGTAACCTGCTGAAAGATTATGTGCATTTTAGTTCAGTTACATTTACATTGAATGAA
>CAIGQW010050644.1:187712-220700 GCA_903798125.1 Danio choprae
TGCTGAGGAACTGCACTATTCATTGTCTTCAATAAAGTCTTCTCCCCGTAAGAACTGTGGTCAGCTTACTTATTATGTATTAGAGTCATCTAATACATTGGCGAGCCACCCAAGAACGGTTAAGCCAAATACAGCAAAATCTAACACTGCTCTTCTTTACTGAACACCCATCTGCACACCGTCCTCTGCTCTGCCATGGCATGTATAAGAAAAGAAAAGGAGACATCAGCAAAGGCAGACAACTAACTCTCGAAGGAGACAACAACACAAAAATGACTATTAACATCTATCATAATAGTACAGTCATGATCCAAGGACCCCAAAATTTGATCACTGGTGAGAAGTACAACCCAAATAACTATAGGGGCATCACAGTGAGCCATAATCTGGGGAAATTATTCTGCTCAATCATTAATGATAGACTGGTTGGGTTCATTCAGGAAAACAATTTTAAATAATAGTCAGATTAGATTTATGCCTAAAAAAAGAACATCAGACCACATTTACACACAAAAACATGTCCACCAGACGAAACAAGGAAAAATATTCGCTGTTTCATTGATTTTAAAAAAAGCATTTGATTCCGTGTTGCACAATGGGCTTTTCCTAAAACTTTTACAAAGTGGAGTTGGAGGAAAAACTTATGATATAAAAAAGGACATTTATAATGGAAACACGTGTTGCGTAAAAATTAACAATAAACGCACTGATTATTTCACTCAAAGTAAAGGAGTCCGTCAAGGCTGCAATCTCAGCACGACTCTATTTAACATCTATATGAAAGAATTGGCATCAGCACTTGAGAAGTTCTGTATTCATGGCCTGAGCCTAGAGGGCAGGGAGATCAGATGTCTCCTGTATGCGGACGATCTGTTGCTGCTGTCTTCTCATAAAGAGGGTCTTCACCACAGCCTCTCCATCCTGGAGGAGTTCAGCACAAGCTGGGCATTGTCCATTAACATGCAGAAGTCCAAGATCATGATCTTCAGTAAAAAAAAACTGGCTGACAAAAAAAGATACACTTTTAAAATTAGAGGAACAACTCTTGACCACTTCACCTCTTATAGTTATTTGGGTGTAACAATCTCAGCTTCCGAACACTTCAGTCAAGCTTTAAAAGACTTGACTGCTAAGGCATGCAGGGCTTTTTTAGTATTAAAAAAACACTTTTTAAATTTAACCCGCCCATTAAACTGTGGCTGAAAATATTTGACACCATTGTAAAACCAGTCCTGCTGTATGGCTGTGAACTCTGGAGACCCACATTTAAATTAAATTATAAATCTTGGGAAAATAGCCAAGTTTAAATCTTTCATTTGGATTTTTGCAAAAATATCCTCGGAGTTCACAGAAACACACCTAGCCTTGGCTGTAGAGCAGAATTAGGCAGGTTCCCTCTACTCTCAGAAATCCAGAAGAGAGCAGGGAAGTTCTGGCTCCATCTGTCAGACTCCAGCCCAGAGAGCTACCATCAGCACGCTCTCAGATACAGAAATACACATCCAGCCAGCGACCTTCTAGTAGAGAAACACCAACTTAATTCACTAACCCAGTAAAAACATCTAAAGGAAGTAGAAAAGCATACCCAGGAGGAATATATACTCAGTTGGCAAAATAAAGTACAACAAATAAAAAAGTTAGCATGCTTCCACCAGATTAAACTCGGGTATAAACTGGCCCCGTACCTGACCAACATTAAGAGCCCTGGTCAGAGAAAGCTGCTGAGCCGATACCGTCTGAGTCGACACAGTCTGAGTGTGGAGACGGGCCAACACAAGCGCACCTGGAGGAGCCCGGAGCTCAGACTGTGCCCACATTGCTCTGCTGGAGCTGTGGAAGAAGAGCTGCACTTCCTCACTCACTGCAGCAAATACCAGACCATCACAGACTCTTATTTCACACACTATCTCTAATTCTACCACAATTCCAGTAAGCCACAAATATGGAGAAACTACATTATATTTTGGGAAAAAATGAATAGTGTCTCCATCTAGCAGCACGTGTCCTCATGCCACCTTATTACAGAAAAAGGCTGAACCCCCTTACATGTGACGTGTGATAAACAGATTAGAAATACATTTAACAGGACACTGGGTCTTGTAGTGTCTGGGTGGTTTAATGACATTAATTGTAAAAGACACAAAACTTCACTTATGTTTTCAGATGTCCCTATGCTTAAGAAAATAGATATTAGCAATGTGACGAAATGTAAGATGAAGGACAGGCGCCTCCGACAGAGAGCCCAGAGGTCAAGCGGACTGTCTGAAAGAAATACGGGAACTTTACCTCCAAGAGAAGAGATGATTATCCAGCTGGAATGCATGGCTTTGCAAAAATAACATTGAGAATGCCCAAATGTTGATTTATATGTTTAGAGACATACCCTAGAGAACCCATCTTGAAGTAGCTGTTTCCAAAAGCTGTTTCCAAAAAGCTTTCTGATATAGCTGTTTTAAAGAAGCTTTTGCATATGCATGAGGACAGTATAAAAGGCTGGAGCATACACACCAGCAGCGCGCTTTCTGACTTCTCTATGCTGAAGGTCTTAGGCCCTTTATTCTCAACGGAGAATAAAGTAAAGGATTTTTGTTTTGTTTTTGTATTTGTTTTATTCTTCTTTTTCACTGGATTTTATTTTATTGATAAAAGTATATTTTATTAATTTACTTCACTGGAGTGGACATTGGCTTCATTCGCAGAACCCATCAAGTTACCTCGTGAGGTAAAGTATGAATCTGATTTATTCCTTGAACAACATTACAAAAGATGGTCCTAAACAAAACTCTAGCTAAGAAATATAGCCAAAGGAGGATTCTGGTTACTTTATTTAATTAGGGTATTAGATAAAGGCAATCCAGTACAGTCTCCAGATGGATCTATACTATCATCTACCTATAATTGACCAGCAAAAACTAAGAAAGAGACCCATAAAGTTACACACAGATTGTAACTGTTCAATTTTCTCACACAATGCATAGGTTCAAATCACTGGCAAAAGATGTGGAATTACCAATTGACACAAAAAAATGACACAAAAATGTTTAATTACTGATTACACACTGATTATGTGATGCAAAACCCAAACAAAACATATGTTTTTAATTAACAAAAAAATTCACTTTCATTTTCAAGTTACGGAATCAATCAATATTCAGGAAAAACATTTGGAATCATCAATACAATCAGTACTTTGTCTCTCGTTCTATGACTGCCTGAATTATTTTGGGCTTGGACTTAAGTAATGAAAAACAATATTTTGCATCAAGCCATTCCAGTCTTTTTAAATAGCGACTGACAGAATATTGTAAAAAGGGCTTTTGCTTAGTTGTAGATTTTATTCAGTCATTGACTCCTGTTTCTGCTCATTTGTATTTCTTTTTTTTTGTGTATTTTCTGTTTTCAAAGCAAATTGAGTTTTCTGTTTTCTTGATGTCTTCCTTAGTTTGCCGGTATGTTTTCCTTTTATAAATCTTTCAATTCTGTTATTTACTTGCACCAGATTTTAGATGTAGCAGAATTGGAGCAGTCAACTTCTTTTGCCAGTCTCCAAGTTGGATTTTCTTCATGAAGGAGTTTTATTATCCTTTCCATTGTTTCAACAAACAGCTCTGTTTTTCAGGTCAGGTAACTTTTTGGCCAAAGAGTGTTACAAGATGATAGTACATTTTATTCTGAGTGTAAGATGATTTTTCTGCTTTTTTGTCTGTCTGTCTGCTTTTTTGTGGTGATTTGCATTGTTTTACATTGTGTGCTTCAGAGCATGTCCGGAAACATGGCAGGTTGGAACGCAACTCGCTGTGACGTGAAAAGATTTAAACAAAAATAGTAATTTTTCATATTTCCTGACCACTAGGTTGCGTTGTACCGAAACTGAGCAGGCAACCTCATACTATGGTTGTCAAGTCAAGTCGAGCTTTATTGTCATTCCGCTACATATGTGGACATACAGAGGAACGAAATGCCGTGTCTCGCAGGTCAACGGTGCTACATGGATTAATCATAAATACAAACACAACACTGGACATAAGACCTATAAAAAACCTATGCATAACTAACATATATTATAAAATACTTAAACCATACACATAAGACAGGCTTATACAAGTACTTTTCCATGAGACTGAACAATGTTGTGCAGGATATTGTGCAAAAAAAAGGTATTTAAGGTCTAATATTGTGCAAGAGGTATTTAAGGTTGAAGGAAGCAGTGCAACATGATTGTGGTACATTTATAGTAAACATTGAGTCCTTGTAAGGTGGAGTTTAGATAAAGTGTCAGGTGCATAAGAGAGAAGAGTGTTTCTACAGGTGATTTGTCAAGCCCACTCACCTGAATGAAGCACAATTTAAGATGCACAGTGTTTCCAAGAGACATGGAGTGATTAGGAAAGTGTCTATAGTGCAAATGTGCAACCTGGTGCAAGAGTTAGAGAGACGAGGGGTGTGTCCTTCCACAGGTGGTTTGTTAAGCCCACTCACCTGCATGGGACATACTCAGGAATGCATGGGGAGGTTTCAGAGATTTCTCCAAAATTTAGTGCTGCTGACCCTCTCGACAGTCGAGCTGTCGATGGTCAGTGGGGGGTGGTCAACGGAGTTTCTCCTGAAGTCCAACACAACCTCCTTTGTCTTCTCTACATTGAGGGAGAGGTTGTTAGTGGCACACCATTCAGCCAGCTGTGCCACTTCCCCTCTAGTGCGTTTCATCGTTGTTGCTGACCTACCACTGTTGTGTCATCGGCGAACTTGATGATGTGGTTGGAGCTGAATTTAGCAGTGCAGTCATGGGTCAGCAGCGTGAAGAGCAGTGGGCTGAGCACACAGCCTTGTGGTGCACCTGTGCTCAGTGTGGTAGTGCTCAAGGTGTTGTGGCAGACACGGAGTGACTGTGGTCTTTCAGTTAAAAAGTCCAGGATCCAATTGCAGAGGGACGTGTTAAGGCCAAGCAGGTTGAGTTTATTAATGAGCTGCTGTGGGATTATTGTGTTGAATGCTGAGCTAAAGTCGATGAACAGCATTCTAACATAAGAGTTTATATTTTCTAAGTGGGTAAGAGCCAGGTGGAGGGTGGACGAAACTGCATGGTCCGTGGAGCGGTTTGGACGGTATGCAAACTAGAGCGGGTCGAGTGTATTTGGGAGGCTGGTCTTGATATTGTGCATGACTAACCTCTCAAAGCACTTCATCATGATTGGAGTCAGTGCTATGGGACGCTAGTCATTTAAACAGGACACAGATGATTTCTTAGGCACTGGTATGATTGTAGTGGACTTCAGACATGTGGGGACGACTGCCTGTCTCAGCAAAGTGTTAAAGATATCTGTTAAGACATCTGTCAGCTGTGCAGCACAGTCCTTCAGAACACGGCCAGGTATTTTGTCAGGACCTGCAGCCTTGCGTGGGTTGAACCTAGATAGGCTCTTTATCACATCGGCTGGAGACAGACAGAGCACCTGGTCGTTGGGAGTTGAGGGTAGTTTTTGTGCAGGTGTGTCATTCTGCATTTCAAACCGTGAAATGTGGTGGCACTACAGAGTATGAGCTAGAGGCTCTAAATTTGCTGTGGTTAGTTCTGAGGCAGTCCTCTATCCATGTGCCAAATTTTATGCATTTCATACAAATGGTTATAAAGACATTATGCTGCAATGTGTTGTAATTGTGTTCTCTGGAAGAATACAAACGACATAATCAAACTGTCAGTTAAACACTGGTCAGATCACATGACTTTTATTGTCAGTTATGAAAGTCACTATGTCATATTATGCGATTTTTTCTTTATAAAATTTTGACTTGTCATGAGTAACAAATGTGCCAGACTACAGGTTCCTTCACAATCAGTCATCCTGTAACGTCTACGACGAGCATTATTTCCCAAAGCAGTCACAAGTGTTGCTATAACAATATTTATTATCTCAATTTAATTTTTTTTATCTTATTTCAATCTCAATAAACACTGATGCTTGCTGACAACTAACTACATTATTTAAGGGCATTCCTTACGACATAGATAGAATCAAACTTATGATTCCTTTTTAATATTAAGATATTTTCTTTGAAATCTAAATGTATATTTTCCTCCCATGGGTTTATTAAGTTCGCCTGAACTTGCCGCAAGTGAGACCAGAAAATAAAAGCAAGTAAGCAGCAGCAAGGAAAAGACATAATATTTAAAATACATAACATATAAAAAAATAGCAAATATATAACTGAGATTTGTGATACAATAACAGTGAAGCATTCATTAAATCCTTATTTTCCTGAGAGCAAAACAAATCATCCACCGTATAGTTGAGTAGTGGAGGGGCACAAACAAAAACATAATTTGTATATTTTTCTTGGAAAAAACTAATTATGTTTGGTATAATTTTTTACTTAATTTTAATGTATCTTTTGTTGGTCAGTTATCTATAAATAAACAAGAATAACGAATAACATTTGAGGTGACGCGCTTCAAAACAAGTGCGCTATATGCGCCAAAACACTAATTGCTATGAGATTGTGTTGGTTTGTTAAATAAAATAATAATCTAGCCTAAATAAAATTAAAGTGAAATGTTTGCAGATTTAGAGAAGCCTATATTAAACTGGTTTCACTATTATTGACAAATTTGAATAAGCAGGAAATGCTTTTGCAATGTATTAGAGGCACTGAACAGAATCAGAATCACACACAAGGAATTTGTTTTGGCTACAGAAGCTTCCAGTGTACATAAAGTGACAAGTGACAACACAAAATAAATATGAAAAAGACAACAAACATTAAACAGAGATGAAATCAGTCAAAAAGCTCTGGATGTTAAATTGTATGTACAGATTTGTTATAAATATACAAGTTATAAGGTGCTGTGTACAACTGCGTAGAAAAAGTATTGCACTGTAAACTGTTATAAGGTGCTGTGTACGAGTGCGTATGAGAAAGTATTGCACGTTTATTGCACAGAAGGGGAATATTTAACTGTTCATGAGGTAGATGGCCTGAGAAAAGAAACTTTTCCTGTGTCTGGCTGTTTTTGTGCTTGGTGCTCTGTAGCGCCGACCAGACGGTAACAGTTCAAACAGGAAGTGCGCTGGGTGTGAGGGTCCAGAGTGATTTTGTAAGCCTTTTTACTCACTCTGGAAGAGTACAGTTCTTGAAGTGTTGGAAGGGTAGTGCCAGTGATTCGTTCAGCTGCCTGGACTATTCGCTCTGGTCTGCGGAAGTCGGTTTTGCCAGCTGAGGCGAACCAGACGGTGATTGAAGTGCAGAGGATGGATTGGATGACAGCTGGGTAGAACTGTACGAGCAGCTCCTGGGGCAGGTTGAACTTCCTCAGTTGACGAAGGAAGTACAGTCTCTGCTGGGCTTTCTTCACAATAGATTCTATGTGAATGTCCTACTTCAGATCCTGAGAGATGGTGGTGCCCAGGAACCTGACTGACTCTACTGCAGCCACAGTGCTGTCCAAGATGGTGAGTGGGGGGAGTGCAGGGGGGGTTCTCCTAAAGTCCACTATCATCTCCACCGTTTTGAGCGTGTTCAGCTCAAGGTTATTGCATCTGCACCATAAAGCCAGCCGCTCCACCTCCTGTCTTTATGCAGACTCGTCACCATTTTGGATGAGGCCAATAACAGTAGTGTCATCCGCAAACTTCAGGAGCTTGATGGAGGGGTCTTTTGCAGTGCAGTCGTTGGAGAGGACACATCCCTGGGGGGTGCCGGTACTGATGTTGCGGCTGTGGGATGTGATTTTGCCCATTCTGACTAGCTGTTGTCTATCTGTCAGAAAGCTGATGATCCATTGACAGACAGAGCTAGGAACAGAGAGCTGGGTCAGTTTGTACTCGAGCAATGATGGGAATATGGTGTTGAAGGCAGAACTGAAGTCCACGAACAGAATCCTTGTGTAGTTCCCTGGTTTGTCTAGATGTTGTAGGGTATAATGCAGTCCCATGTTGACTGCATCATCCACAGACCGGTTTGCTCTATAAGGTCCAGTCTTTCAAATGACTTCATGGTGTTATGGAAATTCATTTCTATACCTTTATATGCATTTTCTAATCTGTTCTTCTTTCCTTTTTCTATGTCTACATTACACAGTTAAGCTATGCGTGACCACTTTGACACCTTTTTTATCATAAGAGTGTTA
This sequence comes from Danio choprae, assembly GCA_903798125.1. Taxonomy (NCBI): domain Eukaryota; kingdom Metazoa; phylum Chordata; class Actinopteri; order Cypriniformes; family Danionidae; genus Danio; species Danio choprae. The sequence continues at coordinate 195,838 of CAIGQW010050644.1, forward strand.
AGATAACTGTGCATGATTCATTTGCTATGTCACCTATGGCCTTGTGGGCTTTAGAGGGAAGAAACTAGATAAAAAGGGAACACGCTCTTCTTTGAGTGTCGCACTCTGCAGGAACCTGTGTTACTGTATGACTGTCTGACCTTCTTTGCAAAGAATAAAACTTTAAAAGACATTTTGGGTAAGACTTTGTCTTCTTTACCATGGAGAGAAAAGAAGAGAAAAATAGCCACAACAATTTGTTGTCAGAAGTGGGATGTCTTGGAGGAACTTCTTCGGACCCTGAGCGGATGGTGACTGGCCATCCTGGGACTTTGTGTCACAGCCCTGCCCCACTCGGTTTAGGGTTGAGGGACCGACCGCCGGGCCCGGAGAGGAACTAACATCTGGAAAAAGTAGAACTTAAGTGGCATCTGAACTCTCTGGTAAGAGACAAATTCTTTGTTTGTTACTAAAAGATAATTGAAGTCTTTAAATATCTGATTAAATATCTGATTAGGCAGTAAAAAGTTTTAACTTGCGTCAATCGCCATTCTGTCTCTGTGGCATAGCAGCGTAACTAAAACAAGTGCGATCTGAGACGTGACTCGCGACAGAGTTGTTGCGCGGAGGTTCGAGTCCCTGAAGTGTCTGTCTGAGATCAATACCTTTTTTATTACGTTTGGCTAGCTAAAAGCGATTTACTCTCGAGAGTGGGGGTTGAAATCAGCTGCCGTGCGATTTACTTCGTGAGTGGAGTTGAAATTGGGGGGCATGCAACTGGAGCTGTGAGGGCTTAACTTTTCGATTTTTAGGTTAAAAAGTCGAGATCTGTTGGAGACGTCCGGCAGATTAATAGGTACCGAAAAAGTCCACAGGAGGGGGGGTGATCACCAGAATGGGGAAGTCCCAGAGTAAAGTAAGAAAATATGATGCACCGGTGTTTTGGAACATGGAAAAATTATATGGGGACAAAAGGAAAAAAAAAGAAAAAGGCATGCGAGATATAGGAGAATTAATAAAATATCACAACTTTCCGAGGGAGGGAACGTTGAGTGTTACTAGGTTAAACACAGTTAAATAAGTTGATTGAAAAGACAGAAGAAAAAGCAGGTTATTGTAAAAAGCATGTGTGTGTGTGTGTGTGTGTGTGTGTGTCGTGTGGAGAAACTGTTGATTGTTGGCTGAGTGAGGCAGATAAGAGGGAGAGGAGAATGTTGCAAAAACAGTTAGAATGTAGGGAAAAGAATAAGGAAAGTGAAAGGAAGGACAAAGCAAATGAAAAATGTGAAAATGTGAATGAAAGATTGATTAGTCCTGCTAACCCTTTTTATACATCTGTTTCTACACATGTACCACCGCCGTATCATCACTATCCCGTGGCTGAGCTGCAAGCCCTGAAGATTGACCCCGACTTAGACTGCTGCCCTCCCAGAAGACCAACTGCACCAACGTAAACCCCACATGAAGTGAGTGGAAGACATCTGTTTGAACCGGAGAAATGGTCGTTTAACAGACATTGTGCTGTATGCTCAACATGCTGAAGACAAGCTGTCTGCAAAACAAGAACAAGTCAAGAAAAGAGCTGAAAAGGAGCTACACATGGCTTTTGTACAAGCAGCATCAAGATGTGAAAACCCAAGATACCGCAAGTTTAAATGCGACAGGGGTGAGAAAGACGGCAGACGGTGGAGAAACTCAAATGTGAATGGGAAAGACGGACCATGCAAGGCCTGCGGGGCTACTGAGCATGCGATAAGGGATTGCACCAAGTGTCTGGGCTGCCACAAGGATGGACATTGGTCATTCGATTGCCCAGAGAGATGAAAACCGGCACCAACGAGCTGATGTGCGGAGGAGAGAGAGAGGGAGAGGCAGTGTGGAGAGGGTCTGGGCAAGCAGTCAACAGCTACAGTAAAGGGAAGTGAACATAATTTATTAACATATGCAGACACATACGATAAACGCATATACACATACACTGATATCTCTTTAGCTCTCTGCAATGAAGAAAACGCTTGCATTTCTTACTGTGATATTGATAGCAGTAATGTTAATGACTTTCCTGATAAAATGGCATTATTTTTTGATAGTGAAGCATTTTTGAGAATGCCAAAATACTCTATGTTGATTGAAAATACTTTGGTTGAGTTGTTGGCTGACAGTGGGGCCAGATTCTGCATTTTATAGAGATTATGTATACGATGATGTGATTTGCAGTGTGAAATGCCTTTGACAAACAAATTTCACGAGTCTCTGTCTGCATCTGGCAATACAGTAGTTGAGCGTTTTACAGCTCCGCTGACCTGTGAGACAGAGGGGGGAAAAGTATTCAAACACGCATTTGTTTGTTCACCAAAGTGTCCTGTGTCAATAAAAGGGCGAGATATTTTGTGTAAACTAAATTTAACTCTTACAGTAGACTCCTCTGGAGTGAGAGTGGAAGAAAGAGGAATTTTGTTGTTTGCTGTTTTAATCACAAACACCACAGTGGGCTTATGAATGGCTCATTGAAAACAATAAATGAGCTGATCTAATTTGCAATTTGGCTAAAGAACGAGTAAAACCTTTTGACATTGATGTAATGTCTCCTGGCGAACTGCATTGGATGTCACATGTCGTGATTGACAAAGATGAAGACTTTGAGAAAGTTTGGTTTGAGGCAGAAGCTGATGAAACTTTGATGTTGGAAAAGATGTATTGGACAGAAAGTATGTGTGCAGTTTCAGTGTCTCTGACAGAGAAGCAGTATTCACTTTATCTGATGTCAGAACAGGCTGTACCACAATATCAATTTGCAAAGCTAAACATCAGTCTTGGTCTGAGTTGGGCTGTTTTCTGAAACCGTGTGTTGATGAAACAGACTGGGAGAAAAAAAGAGGGAGGGTAGAATGGAGCAAGCGACTGAAAGCATTTAGATGTGATTGTATGTATGAATTAACTATGCCAAGAACAATAACTGGTATTGACAAACAATGTGTAAAGAGTTTTTGCATGGTTGACCCTAAAGCTACTGACATATACCTGCATTAGCAGAGGTGCCAAATGAATTGTGGGTTGCAAGCAAACATGATGTGGGTTTAATCAAAGGATGTGATCCAGTGATCATCACTCCTAAATCTGATTACAGACACAATACCCTGTGAAGAAATAAGTCATTGATGGCATTACCCTAGTATTTGAAACTTTACTGGAGCGAGGGGTTATTGTACCATGCAACAATTCTGAAATGCGCACACCTATTTTTCCTGTTAAAAAGATGAGGGATAATGGGCAAACGACTGAGTGGCGTTTTGTGCAAGATTTACAAGCAGTAAATGCAGCTGTCAAACAAAGAGCTCCATTGGTTCCTAATCTATACACGATTTTGACACAAATTCCAGAAAAATCACAATTTTATTCTGTGGTTGACCTGGCAAATGCATTTTTCAGCGTGCCAGTGGACAAAGATAGACAGTTTTGATTTGCATTCAATTTTAATGGCAAAGGCTACACTTTCACACGCTTGTGTCAGGGTTTTACATCTTCTCCAACTCTGTATAATGAGGCACTGTCAAGAAGCTTGGAACCTTTGATAGCTGAAACTGCTTTGCTGTATTATTATGTAGTTTGTAATATGTTGATGATTTGTTGATCTGTGCTGAAGATGAACAGACTTGTGTGACTGACACTGTGTCTCTCCTGAAGCACTTAGCAACGGAGGGCGACAAGGTCAGTTTGACAAAACTTTAATTTGTGAAACAAAAAGTACCATTTTTGGGACATGTCATTACTACACACAGCAAGTCCCTGTCTGACAAGAGGGAAAGGTATAAAAGATGTACCTAAACTACTAACGAAAAAGCAAATGTTGTCCTTTTTAGGAATGTGTTCATATTGTCGCACGTTCATTTCAAATTATGCAATTTTGGAAAAGCCCCTGAAAGCTCTAACCTTAGAGAAGGGCATGAAATCCATAGATAAACTGACATGGACAACAGAGGCAGAGCAGGCATTTGTAAACATCAAATTACAAATGGCTGAAGCACCAGCTTTGGGCCTACCAGTCCCGACCAAACCTTTTGTTCAGATGGTTGATGAAAAAAGTGGATTCATGACATTAGTTCTTTTACAGGACCACGGAGGTAGGCTGCGACCTGTGGCTTACTTTGAGCAAACTTGACCCTGTAGCAGCAGGCCTGCCATGTTGTTTAAGAGCAGTGGCGTCAGCGGAAAAGGCTGTTATGGCTTCAAGGGATTTTGTTGGTTATTCTGATCTGATACTGATGGTGGCAAGCAGTGTCCATGATACTTTAAGAACAAAAAACATTGCATTTATCGACAGCTCGCAGGCTGTGATACCACACTATTTTGTTAGACATGCCAAATGTGACTGTTAAGCATCACTGTTGTGTAACAGCTCTTGAACAGGTGTGTACACCATGACCTGACCTCTCTGACGAACCGCTTGAAAATTGTGACAATGTCCTCTTTGTGGATGGTTCGGCATTTAAAGATCCACAAACAGGCCAGAACAAGGTTGGTTACGCAGTAACAACTGAATTTGATCTGGTGACTTCTGGGAAATTACCAGGGCACTACTCTACACAAGCCGCAGAGCTTGTGGCTTTAACAGAGGCATGCAAATTGATGACAGGAAAAGGTGTCACAATCTATACTGATTCAAGATATGCATTCGGGGTAGCTCATGATTTTGGGGCTTTGTGGAAACACAGAAATTTTCTGAAATCTGATGGTCGACCAATACTCCATGCTCCTTTAGTGGCTGCACTACTGAAGGCGATTCTATTACCTGACAAACTGGCCATTTGTAAATGCGCAGCGCATACTAACAACAAAGATTCTGTATCTGCAGGAAACGCGAGGGCAGACACAGCAGCAAAAGTCGCAGCATCCCGAGACGAGGACAGCTTGGAGTGTACTTTGTTATCTGCTGACGTTAATAACGATACTTGTTTTTCTTTGCAGGATATGCAGGCATTTGCGACTGGACTGGAGAAAAACAAATGGAGACAGTCTGGCTGTGTGATGAAGGACAATGTGTGGGGAAGTGTTGGTGGCAAGGCTTGTTTACCGAAACACTTTTTTCAACATTATGCAAAATTAATACATGGTAAAGATCATGCGTCAAAAACAGCAATGGTTACGCAAATGAAAGAGCTGTGGTTCACAAAGGGATTTACCACATTTGGGGACAATTTCTGTAGACTTGTGTAATTTGCAATACACATAATGTGACAGGACCATTTGAATATTTAATGATGGATTTCATTGAATTGTCCCCATGTGGAGGGAAGAAGTACTGTCTGGTGATGGTTGACAAGTGGTCAAAATGGGTTGAAGCATTTCCAACTTCAAAACAAGATTCGGCAGAAGTAGCAAAAGCATTACTGACCGAGATCGTCCCCAGATGGGGAATTCCACAGAAAAATAAGTTTAGACAACGGCACTCATTTTGTTAATGATCCAATTAAACAAGTGGGTCAATTTTTGGAAATTGATTTGAAAACACATTGCAGTTACCATCCAGCTTCAGGTGGAGCTGTTGAAAGAGAAAATGGTACACTGAAAAACAAATTGGCAAAATGCTGTGAAGACACAGGACTTAACTGGGTTAAGGCCCTGCCCATAGTTTTGATGAATATGATAATGAGAAAAAGACCAAAAACGAATTTGAACCCGTTTGAAATTCTCTTCGGCAAACTACCGCGCATAGGTATAAGTGGAGGGAAGCAGCAGTTGCCATCAACAGAGGTATGTGAAAATGACATGTTGAACTATTGTATATCAATGTCTTCTCTGATGTCTGATATCTGTGTACAGGTCAAAGCTGCACAGGGGAAGGCCGCGGAGAAGCCTTTACAGTGTTTGAGGCCTGGCGATTTCGAGGTGGTTCGTGAACTGAGGAGGAAAAGCTGGAGAGCAAAGCGCTGGTTGGGTCCATTCCAAGTGCTACTGACCACTAAAACAGCGGTGAAGGTCGCGGAGAGGGCAACATGGATTCATGCTAGCCATTGCAGGAAGATCCCGTCACCTCAGGAGGAGGACACAGTGAGGGAGTAGGAGAAAAAGGAGGGTTCTGAAGAACTCTGCGGAAAACAGCGTGTTGTTATCTGAATGAAGCAAGGTTACAGCTGCAGAGAAACAAAAACGTGTTCTTATGTTTATTAATGATGTTATTGATGATGTATTAATGATTTAGAAGATTATTAGTAATTTTGTAACGGATAGAAACAATGATTTGACAATTTATTGTGAGTATGCAATGATAGTAGTGTTTAGTTAACAGGTGATTTCTGTGATTGAAATCTGGAGGTGACTGAGGGTCTGACTTCGATCAGGAGCGCAATGACAGTGATTATTCGTTTAGCCCGGCTTCCAGAGAAGGGGGATGTTTATGGGGAAGCTTAATTAGGAAACTAAATTAAGAAGAATGTTTGAACATCTCGTGTATGGTGTGTGCAGAAAACCTGTTAAATGATTGACATTTTAATTAATGAACTGTGATTAGTTTTAGATACTAATATAGAATGAATTGTGTTTATGTTATCAATGAATGATAAAAAGAGAGAATTGTTATGGAAATTCATTTCTATACCTTTATATGCATTTTCTAATCTGTTCTTCTTTCCTTTTTCTATGTCTACATTACACAGTTAAGCTATGCGTGACCACTTTGGCACCTTCTTTATCATAAGACAAGATTGTATTCCATGTATGGTGACCTTTGGCAACTAAACAACTAAAAGAGAATCATGAGTGTTAAGATAACTGTGCATGATTCATTTGCTATGTCCCCTATGGCCTTGTGGGCTTTAGAGGGAAGAAACTAGATAAAAAGCGAACACACTCTTCTTTGAGTGTCGCACTCTGCAGGAACCTGTGTTACTGTATGACTGTCTGACCTTCTTTGCAAAGAATAAAACTTTAAAAGACATTTTGGGTAAGACTTTGTCTTCTTTACCATGGAGAGAGCCTCCTTAAAGAAAATAGCCACTACAATGGCCACAGATGTTAAGGCAACAGGTCTGTAGTCATTAAGTCCTGTGATCTTTGGTTTCTTCGGAATTGGGATGATCGTGGAGCGCTTAAAGCAGGATGGAACTGTGCAATGTTCCAGTGATCTGTTGAAGATTTGTGAGAAAATGGAGGCCAGCTGGTCAGCGCAGGTTCTAAGACAGGCTGGTGAGACACCGTCTGGGCATGGTGCTTTCCTTCTCTTCTGTTTCCTGAAGATCTGACGCACGTTAGCCTTACTGATTTTAAAATGCAGGGGGAGAGGGGGATGGTTGAAGGTGTTGATGGCTGTGTAGAGAGATGGTCACGGCGGGTGTGGGGTCATCTGGTCGGCTGTCTCAAATCTACAATAGAACATATTCAGCTCGTTTGCAAGATCTTTATTGCCGTCAATGCTGAGGGATAGTGTCTTGTAGTTAGTGATGTCTTTCAGGCCTTTCCACACTGATGCAGGGTCGTTGGCAGAAAACTGGTTTTCCAGCTTTTTGGCATAGCTCTTCTTAGCCACACCAATCTCCTTTGTCAGTGTGTTCCTGGCCTGAATGTACAGGACCCTGTCCCCACTCCTGTAGGCATCCTCTATGGCCTGACGAAGCTGTCTTAGTTTTGGTGTGAACCATGGTTTATCATTGTTAAATGATAAATAAGTCCTGGTAGGGATGCATAACTCCTCACAGAAACTGATGTATGATGTTACAGTCTCTGTGAGCTCGTCCAGGTCGGTGGCAGCAACTTCAAATACACTCCAGTCAGTGTATTCAAAACAGGCTTCTAAGTCCTGCTCTGTGTCATTGGTCCATCTCTTAACAGTCCTTAATACTGGCTTAGTAGTTTTAAGTTTTTGCATGTAAGTTGGTAGAAGATGAACCAGGCAGTGGTCGGAGAGTCCTAGAGCTGCTCTGGCGACCAAGCGATAGGCATCCTTTATTGTTGTGTAACAATGGTCCAAAATATTATTGTCTCTGGTGGGGCATGTAATATGCTGTTTAAATTTAGGCAGCTCATGTGTGAGTTTAGCCTGATTAAAGTCACAGAGAATGATAAAAACACAGTCCGAGTGTTGTTGTTCTGTCTCTGTGATCAGATCAGCCAGCTGTTGCAGTGCAGTACTCACGTGTGCTTGTGGTGGAATATAAATACCGATGAGAATGCACGAGGAAAACTCCTGCGGCGAGCAGAATGGCTTACAAGTAATAAAAGCACTTCCACATCAGAACAGCACATCTTCTTTAATACAGTTAAATCCGTACACCACCTTCTGTTGATGTAAAAGCATATTCGACCGCTGCGTGTTTTGCCCGTTGACACTGTATCACGATCCGCTCTGAACAGCTGAAAGTCCGGTATGTGAAGCGCGCTGTCCGGAATGGCTTCGTTCAACCAGGTTTCCGTGAAACACAGAGCAGCAGAGTTGGTAAATTCCTTGTTATTGCGTGTGAGCAGAAGTAATTTGTCCATTTTGTTAGGAAGAGAGCGGGCATTCGCCAGATGGATGCTAGGCACCGGCATTCTAAAGCCACGTTGTCTGAGCCTGACAAGCGCGCCGGCTCGCTTCCCACGCCTGCGCGTCTTCAACAGTGCAGCTACTCCGCCAACAACAATGTTCCACAAAACGCCAGAAAAATCAAAAACCTGTTGGTGATTAAATGGTGTGCACTGCCGAATGTTCAGCAGTTCGTCCCTAGTGTAACTGATCGCAAATGACAAACATAAAACAGGACAAACTAAGAAAAACATTACAAAAGCTGGAGAGCTCCAGGCCGAGGCAGCCATCCGCAGCGCCATCTTATGACGTATCTCCCTTGTGTGTCTTATGACACATTCCCAGATTACCTTGGAAGAACAAACTCTGTTGGAAGGATGAGAGAACTCACTCTGAGAATGAAGATGTCTGCATATTTGTGCAAGTCTGTCAGATAAAATTGCTTAAAACACCTTAATATTTTAGAAAAGGTAGTTAAGGTTACCTGACCAGTGCATTAAAGGCAGCACCCACTGATATAACCGAGAAATTATGTGCTCCTATTGCACAGTGTCACCCACGTGATGGAACTCATCGTGAAGAACGTGAAGAAAAATTAAGTTATGTTTATTATGTTAGACTTTCTGAGATGGTGTCGTGAGGCGTCGCAGGCATGGTAGCGATTGTCGTGAACTGCCACATTACACGAGAAGAAACGATTGAATCTTGTCACGACACCCTACATCAAGGAAATCGTGACAAGTTTGTGTGATCTGACAGGGGCTTTAGACACAGTTTCCAGTTATGTTTTAGTGATGGTACTGACCCATATTGTTCCACATTTAGTGTCTTTGGTGATGGTCCTGCTAGAATTCTGTGTAATGCCGAAAAAATGCATCCCTGTCAGATTATGCCTCAACTCATTCATTTGGTCATCAATTTTGGTTCTTGCAACACATTTCAAAAAAAGTTGGAACAGTAAAGCATTTACCACATTGTAATGTTGCCATTCTTTTTTACAACACTTAAAATATGTTTAGGGACTGATGACACTATGTGATAAAGTGTTTCAGGCGTAGTCTCTTTGATTAGGAGTGGAGAAGGGGGTTCTTCTGCAGAACCAGGTTCTGTGGACAGAGGAGAGTAGAAGTAGTGATACGTGGAATGATGTGGATATTTTGTATTTTAGGGAAGTTTAAGACAGTACGTGACAGGGTTGATCCTCTCGATGATGGGGAATGGACCAAAGAACCTGGGACTTTTTACAGGGCTGTCGGAGGCGCATAGAACGACGTTGATCTGTGTAATTCTTCTGTCTCCGTACAGCCCTCTGGAGATGGTGATATGAGTCCCAGACCTCCTCGCAGTCTCTAAACAAGTAGTCAATGGACGGGACGTCCAATTATTCCCCTGACCATGGCACTGGAAGGGCATGAGTCCAGTGGCAGAATGGCATAGGGAGTTTTGCACATACTTGGCCCAGCCAAGGGACTGGCTCTAAGAGTTCTGATGACTGTGGCAGAAGGTTCGTAAGAACCTCCTGAATATTACGCTCAATCTGTCCATTCGTCTGGGGAGGATAGCCTGAGGACAGACTGACGGTCACACCTAGGGGTCTGAAAAACATTCTCCAAACTCCGAAAATAAACTGGGGACCTCGATCTGAAACAATATCTTCTAGAAGTCCATAATTACGGTAAACATTATTAAACATGAGCCCTGCGGTTACCATAGCAGACGGTAACACAGGTAAGGGAATCAATTTACAAAACTTGGAAAAATCAATCTACGATAACCAACGATTACCTTCGGGAGCTGGGAGGTCAGTCATATAATCGACTCCTAGATGTGACCAGGGTCAATTCGGGCCTGGCAAGGGTACAAGCTTCCCTTTAGGCAGACAACGAGGAGTTTTGACCATTGCGCACTTCTTGCACCCCTGCATGAACTTTATCATGTCCTGTGCAATTCCTGGCCACCAGAAACTGTCTTTTAACAGAGAGAAGGTTTCATTGGCCCTCAGGGTGGCTAGTGCCCAATGAGGAGTGTGATGATTCTGTTAGTGGGATGTGATGTGACAGAGATAAACTGGAGACCTGGAGGACAGCCCGGCGGGACGGCTTGTGGATCCTCTTCTGTGGCTGGAGAGGTCTCCCACACAATAGGATGTACATTAAGGCTAGGAAGTATGATTGGCTCAGGTTCATTTGAGGTTTCTTCTGGGCTATGTAGCCTGGAAAGGGCATCTGCTTTGGTATTCTTATGACTTGGAAGATATGAGGAGAAATTTAATCTTGTAAAGAACAGTGCCCACCTCGCTTGTCGTGGATTTAGACGTCGAGCCTCACATAGATACTGGAGAGTTTTATGATCGGTGAATACCTTGAAAGGATGTTTGTACCCGTCCAACCAATGCCTCCACTCTTCGAGGGCAAGCTTGATAGCTAGGAGCCCATGGTTACCCACATCATAATTAGATCCCATAAAAAGAAGGTACATGAATGGAGTTGGGATGGTACCCCCTGCTGCTGGGATAGGATAGATTTGGAAGAGGAGCTCTGGATCGGGGTGTACTAGGAGAGGGGCCTGGGTAAATGCCTTCTTGAGGGTCTGAAAGGAACACTGAGGAAGCGTTAGTAAATCTATAGGGCATCACCCGATATTTATAATAGCCACTAGGGGTCATGAACAGTGTCTTCCACTTGTCACCTTTCCAGATTCTGATGAGATTATATGCACTTCAAAGGTTGAGTTTTGTAAAGATGCTAGCTCCATTGAGATGTTCAAGTGCTGTCGGGATGAGAGGAAGTGGGTATCTGTTTTTAACGGTTATGTTTATTAAGAGCAAGATAGTTGATGCATGGCACAAAAAAGCTGGAAGCAGCAGGGGACGTAGATGTAACCTAGAAGATGTAGAAGATGTAACCTTGGGTTAAAGCCTAGCAGAGTTATGATTATGCAAAAATCAAGAAAATCTTAGGATTTGTTTGATTCGTAGATTAGGCTATGTAGGTTATTTTTAAAGTGGATATTTTATAAGAACTATTAATAACTGTAATTTTCCAAATGGAAAAAAAGGTTGGTTTGTTGGTTGTACACATAGGGCCTCATCATACACCCAGCACAATAAGGCACAAGACGTGTTTGGCGCAATTTGTTACTATTTTCAGACCAACGCAACCCTTACACATTGTTTATTATACACATGATGTACAGCAATACACAAACATCTTTACAAATGAAAAAAAAAACTAAAGGACTAAAATGTATATATGGACATAAATATAAAATCCACTACCCTCCATGCCTCATCTCAGAGGTCTTTTTCAGTTTATTCATGAAAACTTGCATTTGTATAATGTTATTATTATTAGTAGTACAGCAGTATTATTTATTGTATGCATATTTATATTTGTTTTAATAAAAACAAGTTTAGATTTGTCCACCTGTTGGGTTTTAGAGACGTATGCATCACCATATGGAGCATAAGAATAGGACGTGTGTTTGGATATAACGCAGTTTTTTTACCATACTTCGTTATTATTGTTCATGTATTCGTTAGAAATTAGAACTGAATTTAGAAATAGTTTTGAAACAAATCTCTGTGCTTAAATGAAATTAAATATGTAGGTTAATGGATGTCTTCAGTGGAGTGCGTACAACACTGTTTCCTTACTCCACGAAAGTAAAGGAGTAAAGAGTAAAAGTAAAGAGAAAGAGAAGGTAAAAAGAATGAAGCAGGCTCGTTCTTTATCCTAGCATGGCAGATGGTCTGTTTAACAGTTTTCTCACTAGTGAAGCATTCAGGTTTTCCACTTACAAAGTCCACCATGTAAATAGCAAATGCTCCATGGTGGAACGCAACTGACTCCTAAAGAGAATGGGTGATGAGACTCTGGTTTAATGCACGTTATGCTCAAAACATACCCATAACTCATTAAGAGAATAAGCACAACCCAGTCAGACCATGCACCAGGGAGCAAATCGTATTTTTCAGTCCTTAAAATATAAAAAATTCGGACACAACATGCTTTTGTGCCATGCGCTTTAGACTTTGCGCTTATCGTTAAAATAGAGCCCTAAATCATTAAAATATAGCCTATTTGTTGTATTTATGAGCGGTGCCGGAGCGCGCTCTGATGGAGAGAAAACCCAGATGCTCCGAATTGTGGCTGGCTTGTTTCCAAAGCAGACCACATTTCAGAAAGTTTTGTTTTGCGCTTCTTTCTCCAACTGTGCAAATTAACGGCAATCAGCATCAGCACTGGTATGGCATCAACTCATCTGTGTCAAACTGCAATATTCTTTAATTTTGCTTCTTTAGCAAAATATGTCTGTAGGCACGTGTGGTTGCACGTGTTACTGTTTAACTGATACCATTAATCGGTTAAAAACGCACCCTTTCAGTTAACAGATAATCAGTTATTATGACCATTCCTAATATACAGTGGGTACGGAAAGTATTCAGACCCCTTTCAATTTTTCACTCTGTTATATTGTAGCAATTTGCTAAAATCATTTAAGTTCTTTTTTTTCTTTAAATGTACACACATGTTGACGAAAAAAAAAAGAATTGTTGACATTTTTGCTGATTTATTAAAAAAAGAAAACTGAAAACTTTCAGACCCTTTTCTTAGTATTTAGTAGAAGCACTCTTTTGATCCAATACAGCCATGAGTCTTTTTGGGAAAGATGCAACAAGTTTTTCCACACCTGAATTTGGGGATCCTCTGCCATTACTCTTTGCAGATCCTTTCCAGTTCTGTCAGGTTGGAGGTTAAATTTTGGTGGACAACCAATTTTAGGTCCCTTCAGAGATGCTCAATTGGTTTTAAGTCAGGGCTCTGGCTGGGCCATTCAAGAACAGTCACAGTTGTTGTGAAGCCACTACTTTATTATTTTAGCTGTGTGCTTAGGGTCATTGTCTTGTTGAAAGGTAAACCTTTGGCCCAGTCTGAGGTCCTGAGCGTTCTGGAGAAGGTTTTTGTCCAGGATATCCCTGTAGCTGAAAAACACCACCACAGCATGATGCTGCCACCACTATGCTTCACTCTTGGGACTATATTGGATAGATGATGAGCAGTGCCTGCTTTTTTCCACACATACTGCTTAGAATTAAGGCCAAAAAGTTCTATCTTGGTCTCATCAGACCAGAGAATCGTATTTCTTACCATCCTGGAGTCCTTCAGGTAGGCTTCATGTGTCTTGGCCACTCTGCCATAAAGCCCTGACTGGTGAAGGGCTGCAGTGATGGTTGACTTACCTCAACTTTCTCCCATCTCCGACTGCATCTCTGAAGCTCAGCCACAGTGATCTTTGGGTCCTTCTCAATTTGGCCAGACGGCCAGCTCTTGGAAGGGTTCTGGTCATCCAAAACGTCTTCCATTTAAAGGGTCACGAAACACCAAAACATATATGACTGTAAACATCTCAAAAAATGTGTGTCCCACATCGCTAAAAACACTACTAGGACACATATTACACAAAAAAGTTCTTTCTGGGTTATTTTGAGCAAATTCGTTCTTCTGGTTTGAAAACTAATTTTGAAGCTACGTCACGGCCATGAGATCCTTGTATAAATTCCAGCGTGTAGACTGGATGTCTGTACCGGCCGGTACAACGTGACGTCTTTAAGTTTTCAGCATTAATTTATGAGAAAGACTTGGTTCGAACCAATAAGCGCGCTCTATTGTGAATGAGGTGCAACTTAATTAATATGCATGATAGCTTCGAACACTGTATTTACCTGTAACAGTGTTCAGACGACAAAGAAACGCCACATTGTGTTGCCAACCGTGATTAAAGCAAGTGGAAAAATAAGAATTGTTCAGAGACATGGGTCATCAATGTGCTGCAACGAAGGTTTTGTTTCCATTTTCCCGCAATGAGAGCACTGCTGCGTGTGGGCCCACATTTGTGGATTACAGTGGTCTGCTAACACGTGACAAAAATATGTTTGTAAGGAACCTTTTTTACCCGAGAGCTTTTTGCATCTCAAAATGGTGAAATCCGGATTTACCACTTGTCTTCTTTTAAAAAAAGACGCCGTTCTAGTTCGTGTTGATTGTCCTGTCTACGGATTTGGTAAGTGTGTGATCAGTGTTCTTTGTTCACCGTGTATGATTTACGCCGCATTTTGTGATAGAATAGTCTATACACACAAGGGTGTTTAACGCTATTCTCTGTGCCTACCGAGTCTCTGCATCTACCAAGTAATGCAGAGGCTTTTTTTCTCTCCCATACAACGTAAAAAGTCCCCTTTTCATGCAAATCCTTGCCTCTTTCGCCATTTGAAAATGCCACCTAAACAAAGCTGGACTCACCCACTTTCCTGAGTTTTTTTTTTCAAACTAGAGATGTGAAAACGCTATGCTGACACAGGGGGGATTGCATGGGCCTTTAAGGATTATCAAGGCCACTTTGCTCTTAGGAACCTTAATGTAGCAAATTTTTTTGCAACCTTGGCCAGATCTGTGCCTTGCCACAATTCAGTCTCTCAGCTCTTCAGGCAGTTCCTTTGACCTCATGATTCTCATTTGCTCTGACATGCACTGTGAGCTGTAAGGTCTTATATAGACAGGTGTGTGGCTTTCCTAATCAAGTCCAACCAATACAATCAAACACAGTTGGACTCAAATGAAGGTGTAGAACCACCTCAAGGATGATTTATTTTCTTTCACATGCAAGATTGATGATATCAGAGATAAAATAAGCACCACTAATCTGCCTCCTACAGCATCGTCCCAATTAGAGTACTGCAGACCGTTAATGAATAAACTTCAATCTTTTTTCAGCAGTAGGGGAGGAAGAACTGTCTAAACTGATAAATTCATCCAAATCAACAATGCTAGATGCTACACCGACCAAATTATTAAAACAATTGTTTTCAAAAGTTTCTGAACCTGTTCCTAACGTTTTGAATTCATCCCTACTTTTAGAATATGTTCCTAAAACTTTTAAAATAGCTGTCATTAAGCCTCTTATTAAAAAAACACAGCTTGATCCCAAAGAATTAGTAAAGTATAGACCCATTTCAAACCTGCCTTTTCTATCAAAGATACTAGAAAAAGTTGTATCTGCTCAACTATGTTCCTTCCTACAGAGAAATAATAATTATGTAAACTTTAAATCTGGATTTAGAGCATTTCATAGCACAGAAACAGCACTCCTAAGAGTTACAAATGACCTCCTCCAGTCGTCCGACCGTGGTTGCAGTTCTCTCTTAGTGTTTTTGGACCTCAGTGCTGCATTTGATACAATCAATCATAATTTTTTCCCTTGATAGGCTTGAACAGAAGGCCAGATTTCAAGCATCTGTAAAACTGCATTTTTTTTTTTCATCTTAAAAATGTTGCCAAACTTTGACATGCTATCAATGTCTGGTGCGGAAAAGCTTATTTATGCTTTCATGACCTCTCGCTTAGACTATTGTAATGCGTTACTAAGCGGTTGCCCTGTTGGCCTAATTAACAAAATTCAGCTAGTTCACAACGCAGCTGCTATAGTGTTTTTTTTTTTTAGAACAAAGACATATGATCATATTACTCCAGTTCTTTCATCATTGCATTGGCTACCTATTAAATATCATACACATTTTAGAAATTAATTTGACTATCTACAAAGCCCTGAATGGCTTAGCCCCCCAGTATTTGAGGAAGCTCCTGGTGTATTATAGCCCCTCAAGTCCACTATTCTCAATTCTAGACAATTGATTATTCCCAGAATATCAAAATCAACTGTAAGCAGTAGATCTTTCTCATATCTGGGACCTAATCTCTGGAAGAGCCTTTCTAGCACAGTTAGAGAAGCAGACACACTCTGTCAGTTTAAAACTAGATTAAAGACACATCTCTTTGCATTAGCATACACATAAAACACAAATGCTTTTGAAATCCAATTCCTCTAAAGGATTGTTAGTCTGCATTATTTAGGGCAACCGGAGCCAGGAACACTTCCCAAAAGACATTATAATTTGAACGGCATCTATGCTTATGTTAGCCTGTTTTTATTATTCCTGAGGTTTCCATAATCCTAGACCAGGCCATATCCTGAGCAGATGCTGTGGTGGACATGGAGGAGTGGAGAGCATGAGACTGGTTCCTGAAAGCATCGATGGATTTGCTTGATTGGTGAAGTTTGTTCCTTGGCACTGTTGCCACTGGCTTGTATGGTTTGGGACTCATGGAGCTGCGCAACGATTGATTTGCTCTTCAGTGTTTACACGTTCAGCACTAAAAATACTTGAAAACTGGACTTACATATAATATATACTATATATTTACTATGTTAAGCCACTTTGACACAATTTACATTGTAAAAGCGTTACAGAAATAAAGATGAATTAAATAGAAGAAGAAAAGTACAGCACCTGAGTTAAATATATGAATGTCACAGCAAAGGGTCAAAATACTTGACCATGTGAAATTTCATTTTTTCTTTTTTAATAAATCTGCAAAAATGTCAACAATTCTGTTTTTCTGTCAATATGGGGTGCTGTGTGTACATTTATGAGAAAAAAATTTACTTAAATGATTTTAACAAATGGCAGCAATATAACAAAGAGTGAAAAATCTAACGGGGTCTGGATACTTTCTGTGCCTACTGTACACACACACACACACACACATATATATATATATATATATATATATATATATATATATATATATATGTATGTGTCTGTAAAAGTATTGTACTGGTTGTATTCATTTTACACTGGCTAAAACAACAGTTGTTACAGATAAGTAGCCATGAATATACTCACACCCTCTGAGATGAAGGTACTGAACCTTGGCAGCATTTGGTACAGCCCTGGGTCGGTGGCTATGCTCTGCAGTGCCTCCTGGTAGAGTAATCACATTGACATATGTACAAATAAAAATGGATAATGGCCTACACGCATACACAAGTGACACAAAATTAAAAACATCTTTAATGCAACAAATGGCAATTAAACATTTTATATTGGGATTCAGGAACAAAAATCTGAACCAAAATATGAAATACTATAGGTCAGAAATCTGCCCATGAGGCTGTCAGCTCACAAAATTACAATGCGTTTCACTATTTTCTGAATGCAATGAGACTCTCTTGAATTGATTCTGAGCTTAGTTTTTGTTTTTTTCCCAATAGATATATGTTTGCAGTGTGAACCAATCTCTTGCTCTGTTCATACAGGGACTGGACAGCCCTTAACAGAGAGGCTCGGACCCCATACTACTAGAGCACCCCCAACAGAATGTCACAAAGAACACAGACTTGAGGTACATAGGGTGTATCTCATCCACCCCAGCTGCTTTGCCACTGTGGAGCTTGGAAACTACCTCAGTGACTTTAGCTTGGGTGAGTCAACCCCTGCATTTCTAGTCTCTGCTTCCTCAGTGAAAGACATGTCAGTCGGATTGAGGAGATCCTCAAGGTATTCCATTAACCGTCCATCCACAGTCGAAGGACACCCTTATGCTCGAACATTACATCACCCGTTTCAACTCACATCATTATTTAAATTTTGGGTTGTATGTAATTAACAGTTTTATTGACAATATTGGGTCAAAGTTGTTCAGAATGACTAGATCTAACATGCTAAGATCCCAGTGGCTTATTTCTTTCAAATATCTCTTTTTTCAGTACCCCCTCGACTGAGGTTGCAACCCAGCTGTACAGTTATTAAAATGTCTTGTAATAGCGCATTTTCACTTAGTGGTACAGTTCAGTATAGTATGGTACGCTCTTTTTTTCTATTTCCACTGTCAAGGGTACAAAAAAAGCTAACCGTTATGTACCACTTTTTGTGTACCCTTTCCAAAGGTTAAAGGTTAAACTAAGATCAGAATCGATTTCAGAGAGAATTGTTATGAATTTATAGCCCTATACATGATATGTAGTATGCACTTTAATGACATTAAATGATAAATATAGTTTAATGGACAGCAAATGTTCTCAATTTAATCACAATTAACAGGTTTAAAAAATTTGTTGTGGACCTGTAAAAATACAAATAAACACATACCGCTCTTTTGGCTTCACAGGATCCCACACAGGCTTCAGTAATTTCTTTATAGTACAACTGCTGCTCCACAGAGAGCTCGTGTGTGCTACGTGGCTTCATCCGCATCTTCTCCTTTCCTGAAATGCCAAAGAAAAAAATGTGAAAGGTTGTAAAGCCAACAGAATAAAATCCACTAAAACACAAAAGCATTTTTCTTTGGTGAAGTTTTGTTCCTCGCCACTGGCTTGCTTTTTTGGGGACTTGTGGAGCTGTGCATCGATGGATTTGCTCTTCAGTGTTTGGACTTCCAGCAATAAAAATTAAACCACACTGAAATGAACTAAACTGAATTCTGAAAACTGGACTGAGACAATTTACTTGAACTCCTATGTTAAGCTGCACAATATACATTGTAAAAGCACTATAGAAATAAAGATGAATTAAATTGAATTCTTCACTAAACTAATTTCTGACCTTTGACTTCAGCAGAAACCGCACCCTGACCCTTGGCTTGAATAAAGCCTTCGTCTTCCTGTCCAGGTTTGACAGCTTTGAGCGGCTCTGTGGACTCTGCCTTCTGCTGCTCTTTAGAGGCTGAAAAAAGAAGAGGAAGGGTAGGAAAATCACATTTTCTATTACTCGATATGCTAGGAAAAGCCTACTAATGTACATATTTGCCCAGAACACCCTAAATTATTTTCCATCACACCGGCCCAAACAATTGACCAAAAAGACAGAGGAAGAATAAGAACTTGGCTGTCTTTCACTATAATCTTACATTTGGTGTTGTTTGATAATCAAATAGAATTAAACGAACATAAAAATTGTGATATTCAAATAGCATTTTACAGTGCTTCTCAAACTGTTTCTCTCATTCCTGACATTAGAAATAGGGAAGAGTTCTTTGCCCTACCTGTCACCCAAATAAAGCCCTAATAATCTAGGGCTTCAAGTTTAACTGTAAAAAAATAATTGAAAAATCACATTTTTGTTAACAAGATCTGCTGTCTGTCCTGGCTTTCCCTTGTTTTTATGTTTTCTCTTGGTAGTAATTTGCATTATCAAATTTGCATTAATCAATATTGAAAATTTCTGATATTGTAGCTTTCCTTTAAAATGTAATAATATTGATTATTTAAAACAATACATTGAAATACAGAGTAATAATTAAAACTGAAGCAGTCAAGCAAAAACAACAATAGCTGCTGCTCTTCTGTACATTGTGATTGTGCAATACAAGCAAAACTATGACATTCTTATCAAAGTATTTAAATGCAAACTTATACAAAAAAGAACTATGAAAAATACTTCAAGACAAGTAGGCATATTACATATTATTGTAAAATGTTCCATAATAATAATGGGTGCAAAATGTACAGTATTTACATATAATGACTTAATATTCTAATATCACACAAAAAATAATAATAGAATTTTACATTTTCATAAATTTTAGACAGTGTTTTCACTTATATTTTCACCCATATAACTCCATAAAATAGCCCTAGAATCAGAGATCCATATTGACCATATTTGGATTGATTGTGAATACTAATGAGCGCCGCTCTGACGTGCAGCTTTCAAAGACAGACATGCACATGCGCATACACAAGCGTGCGCACGCGCACACACACACAAGCGTGCACACACACACACACACACACACACACACACACACACACACACACACACACACACACTGATGTACGTGGAACATGGGCAATATAATACATAATTTGTCAAAAAAAAAAAACTTTTAACAAATGAAGTAGATTAGTTAACTTAATGGATGGATGTTTATTTTACCTACATAAAACATAGTTTACCTAGTGAGTTAACGTTAACCTATTTTGCCCACAAGATCTGTTGTAGATAAAGACTAAAATATAATTAAACTCACAAAATGCTGTAAAACCTAAAGTACATGCAAATAATGAGGGTGTGCCCCATGAGTCATGCAACAGTCTGTTCTGTGTTCTTATTGGCCTTTTGTCCACTGGGTTTTATACTCGTGAAACTTTCACACGAATGTGGAAACAATGGAGTTTGAGGCTTATGCTATGTTCATTTCCATATATCATATGATCTCTTATTATTCGACTATGCCTAGGTATACCCAGGTATTCTTTATATGGCACTTTTAAAGGAAATAAAAATGGCATATTTCAGATGTACAGTTCTTTTTAGGCACAAGTTATTTTTGCTGCTGTCATTTTTCCTATATTTTTTTTGCTACACTTGACATTTTCACTCTCTGCTCTGACCTCTGAGGGACCAAGTTAAACTTTGGTCTAGTTAATAGCAGAACAGCACCTACATAGGAGGCAGGTATAAATATAGTAAGAACCCATCTGTTTGGTCAAATTTGGACAACCTGTACATGCAACACAATAGCTTGGCACAAAATTAATGTAAATTAATCGCTACTCTCTGCGATATGGATATCGCATATACTTTTTCGATATATCGTGCAGCCCTAATAACCATCACCATATCACTAAAAAGATGAACAACATTGAAAAGGAAAACAGATCACCCTCAGAGTAATGTCAACATTATGGACAAAATTCCCCTTTCTCCATCTACACTCTAAGACCCACATTTCAAAATGAACAATTCAACCCCATATATCCAGCCCAATTTAAACCATGGTTCACGAAATTAACCCTTGTGTGATTCGAGGTACCTGGTGTTTGATAATAAATTATTTTTACAGATTCTTTGTTTATTTAACTTCTGTCAAACACCACAATCTGTTGCGCAACATACGTATAAACAGTTGCACACCTCACGGTTCACAGCACAGTGAATTTGAGAACAATTGGGCATATTTACATTGGTTACTGAAAATGAGCGACATGTATGAAATGATTTGGTGTATTGTTAAAACACCATTTATCTCCTATTTATCGGTCTCTTTCTTTTCATTTATTGAAAAAACACTGGAAATGGCTGTTTTCACCAAATTTTCTAATTTATAACAAACAATAACCTTTCAGCAAACCAATCAGGCTTCAAATGTGGACATTCCACTGAGGCTGCACTATTCTCGTTTACTGGAGCACTGTGGATTGTCAAAACGGGTATTAAATCATCTATTTTGCTTTTACTGGACCTGTCTTTTGATATGGTGAACCACCAGATTCTACTGTGCACCCTCTTCTTAATGCACAACACTAGAACCACACTGTGCTAATTGGAGTCTTACCACACCGATAGATCATTCATAGTTGCTTGGATAGAAGAGGTATACAAAGCTTATTAGCTAGTCACAGTGGTTCCTTCTGTTTTTGGTCCCCTTCTATTTTCCATTTACACCACATCACTGGGAACCATCATCCATTTACATGGTTTCTCTTATCATTGTTATGCCAATGACACATAGCTCCATCTTTCATTTCGCCCAGATGACCCAATGGTAGCTGCAAGGAACTATCACTGACAGCTATCAAAAAAAAACCATCACTGACAGCTTAATCTGGCAAAAACAGAATTGATCGTCTTCCCTGCAACTCCACACACTCAACACTATTTCTCAATCCAACTGGGATCATCTACTATTACCCCATATAATGTCCTTCAAAGAGCACATTGCTAATACAACTCGGCCATACAGGTTTGCACATTAGAACATCAGACTCTTCTTAACAGATCATGCTGCACAACTCTTAGTCCAAGCCCTTGTCATTTCAAGGCTGGACTATTGCAATACTCTTCTAGCTGGACTCTTATCTTGCACCCTTAAAGGGCCATGAAACCCCCCTCTTTGAGTTCAAGTCTACCTCAGGATTTTTTTAAAAAAATGCTCCAAGATGGGGGTGGAGCACTGTGAGAAGAGGAGAGGAGGAGCAGGGGAAAAAGAAGAGCTTTTGTCAGTTGGCTCACCAGCTCAAGATAAAAAAATCAGATACAAAACGTAAGGAGATGCATGATTTTATAGTTAAAAAGTTAAAATGCAAAAAAATAAACAGTAAGTAACTTAATGCTGTGACATTCACGATATGCTATTCATAATTTCATATAATATATAACCACTTTTTGTTATAGCTTTATTTAAATAATCATGTTTATATAAACACTATAAATCAGGAGAACTTCTCTCCTCCTAAATCCCCAGGTCTGAATGCAGACACAGTGGATAGCAGGGCAGCAGGTCTCTTTCCCTATCTATATCTATCAGGTCTATAAACCCTGATGGTAATCCGGAGGATTGTAAACATGGGTGAACACAGCAGCATGGATATAGGCGATGTGTCTGAATGGTAACGATATCAACTGATAAAAGACAAAGTCCACCATTCTCCAATTCTCATACAGCTCTCCCAACAAAAATGCTTGCTGCACACAAACAGGTTGGCTGTATCGGTAGCCCGGACAGCATTGCGAAGAAAGCCATGCAACAAACTCTGTGGATCATGGAAACAAACACGTACGACTCTTCATACACGGCTAAATACTGAGTGACCTGCACGGACGCGTTCTCACATTTTGGCGGGTCTGTGGTCTGTCATCGGAATGCACCATAGACGGTAAGCACTCTCATGAATAATTAAGAAGCAGGGTCTTCTCATAGGATAAGAAAACTCCACTATAAATAATAATGAGAAACCGACGCTTCATCACTCCACTAGAAGTCCACTACATGACCGATTTTGATCCTGCCCCAAACATTATTTTAAGCCTGAAAGATCAAATAAGCTGACAAAAGCTCAAAATTATCCAGTTTTCCCCACAATTAAAGCTGACAGGTGCTAACGTTGTCTTAAATAATGCTCAACACACACAAATCTGTTAAAATCTCAAAAAAAGTACTCCAGGGTGTCTTGAACCTTTAAAGTGAAGGTGAAGCAGTCAGTCAAGTTTACATTATTTTGTAAATTGATTTACACTGAAAATATATTAAACAAACACGATTAATGTAACCATTTTGAAGAAAATGGCATGTTTTCTTGAAATATCGCCATGTCTGACACAACGGGGTTGGTTCCGTTCCCTGAGCTGAACAGGTACATTGGAATTAATGGACTGACTGCGGAGACTGGACAGCCTAATTTAACCCAATGCGTGAATTAGTAAATTGTAAAAGAAGATAGCTAAATGATCACTTTTCTGTCAAAAATTATAGCAAATCAACTTGTAAAAAATAAAATAAAAAAGTAAACCCTGCAAACAGATTTGCTATAGGAATGAAGAAAAGAGTGCTCTTTTATTATCACAGCTGTCAGTCAGCGCTCACTTTTTTTTTGCCAGGTCATTGCGCTTTTGCTGTGTACAGTGTAAATGCAGACATCAGTTGTCAAAACTTTGGGATATAGTCACAAAATCAGAATTGACCATTAACATCTGCAGTGTAAATGCAGCCCATGTAACAGCTCTCTTTATCTCTCTCCATTGGTTACAGGTCGAGGCTCGTATCAAGATCAAATCATTGATGCTTGCTTACAGAACAGCCACTGGCACTGCACCCTCTTAATATCACCTGCTCCTAAAGGTCTACATCCCCTCCAGAAACCTCCAGTCAGTGAGTGAGCACTGTCTTGTGATACCATCACAGAGAGGTTATAAGTCATTTTCCTAAACCTTTCCACTTAATGTGCCATGGTGGTAAAATTATTTTCCCATTCCCACATGGATGGCCGATTCATTAGTATCATCCATACTACTACTAAAAACCCATCCAAGATCACCTGATCAAAACACTCTTCTCTCTTCTTCCTCACCACACATTAACCTCAAACTGAGTGTGCCTCACACAGGTGAGTGGACTTTACAAACCACCTGTAGAAAACACACTCTTTCATCTCTCTGACACTTTAGCTGACACTGCACCAGTTTTGCACATTTGAACCAGACATGTCCTCCTAAAGACTGATTTATACTTCTGTGTCGAGTGACCGCTGTGACACACGGTGCATGCCTTGCACGTGGTTGTGCATTTATACTTCTGCATTGTGTTTGTGTTGCTCTGCAATAACATTTCCAAAACAATAGCTGGCAGTGAGACTTTTATGTTCCTCTGCGTCGAGTTTCTTCACAGATGTTTTGTTTTTGTCTGAATGCTACCTTGAATGTACAAGTAGCTTAAACTCGCACATTCAGAGGTTGGAACTGGCAGACGTTAAACAACTTTAATCAAAGTAAACAAAACAAAAGATTCCATATGGAGCTCCTTCACAGGACTATACTCCCACAGCTCTCGGCCCGCCCACTCTCGTCAACACTACCAAAAAATGTGGGGGTGTTAAAAAAAAATCTGTTTTGTTTTTCATTAAAGAAATCACCAGTAATGTCATTTGATACTGCATGCATACAGATCATTCGCAGAAAAACATTCAAGAAATATAAATATTCCACAATAATAGTATTATCTGGAATCCGCTTTATTTACAACAATATGGTATGTTAAAAAAAAAAATAATT